>CAMRHE010001569.1:0-74036 GCA_947044405.1 Leptodactylus fallax
TTTAAGTGGACATTAAAGGTTTAGTGACAGTCTCCATGACAACGCAAATCAAAGCGGACATAATGTCATCATAAAGGGTAAGGGCTTATTCACATAGAAATCAATTCGCCATGTTACTTTAGAGACATCGGCATGGTAATGAGGCCGCCCATGGTCAGACTAACATCAATGGAAACCCTCAGAGCCCATCACAAGAAACCCTGCCTGTAAACAGCTGTTCACACCTGACATAATAACCGCACATCATCTACATAGCTTGTAGCCCAGTTTAAGATCCAATGTAAATCCCCCTCTATTGTCCACAGCCATAGTCTATTCACATGAAATTACAGAAGGCCACCACCGACTGGAGACTGAGGACAGAGCAGAAACCGGGGAGGGGAGGCTCATTCTACATGTCTAAGGCCTTATTCACTCAACAGTGTCTTTTTTGACAGATCTAATGGCCACATGTCTCTTGTTATTGGCTGTTTGCCATCTATTTCACTTGTTTTTTCCATGTTTGATAGCAGTGTCTTCCATTTTGTATCAGTTTTTATCTGGGAGTGAAAAATTTGGAAAAATTTCATTGCTCTTTCTTTTTTGACCCAACTCACTGATGCATTTTGAATTAACTTAACACGGATGTCAATCGTTTTTACATCAGATATAAATGAATCCAGTGATCTCTATTCTATTGGGTCTGTGTCCATCAAAACAGACACAGATGGAGCAGGTCAGGATTTTTGATGGTCGTAAATAGACTCCCTGAAATCAATGTGTTCTCAAAGCGTCGATGTGACAGGCATTACAAAAACATCTATCAAATGGCCGTGTTTTATTGTTGTGTGAATAAGGCCTTAATCTACATAGAGATACATGGGATTAATAGCGCCAAAATCAAGAATTCAAATTTTTATCAGAGGTGAAACAACGAAAAAACAGCAGTTTACCGTGCAGGAAAAATATTTTAAATTTGTAGACCGGGCATTTTCAGACACAGAGATACCTAATATGTGTGTGTGTATCACAGTAATATTGTACTTTTATATGTATTCCAGGGAAAGGATGGGGGAGATTTGAACTTAAAATATTTTTTTTTACTATTACCCCCCCCCCCCCCCCAGGGGGCTTGACCCTGCAGTGATTTAATAGCAAAGTCCCATAGACTGTAATACAACTGTGTTGCAGTCTATGGGAGATTTGATACATTACTATTGAGGCTGGTCATAGACTGATCATAGAGCAGCCTCAATAGCTATAATGCAATGACAAGCCTGGGAGCCTTCACTAATCTCCCAATTGTCACAGGAACAGGTCATTTCCTGTGATCTTGCCATGTGGTTGCCGACCTGCAACAATAAAGGTACAGGGTTGGAGGCCATATTTTTATTTGGGGTTGGGTCCTAGCCTACAATGCCCGCAATCAGAGTGAACTCTGATCACATGTATTAGCATCTGGTCTCCACTGAGAATGCTGCAGAGCGGCTGCCATAGCTACCAGGTCTCTGCTGTAGAGGGGCTGCCATCTTTAAAAACCCAGCATCCGCTGTACTATCATGGCAGATGTTGAGAAGGGGTTAATATAGGTGTCCACTTATTGGATTAGTATAGTAGTAGAGTGGCTATATATACTCAAGGAAATATGAAATGTCCTGGAATGAGTTAATATATTGGAGTGGTTATAAAGCTGACGTGGGGAAGCCCTAGTCCAGGACACTCACCAAACTTGACCACAAGACGAAAAGTCCAAGTCTGTGTAACTCTGAGCACAAAGCGTTCCCCACGTACCGCTGGGTAACTCTATGACGTGCTGACCTGTAGAGCGGAGTTGTCTGTTCTTTTTCATGGCTTTATTTGCTCTACACTTAGTCCTCTATCAGGTAAAGCCACCTTGAGGATGACTCGCCGCTCCTGCAAGCGGACTGGAACTCCATTCAGAAGGAGGCTTTAGGGTGACTTTCGGTTCCCCATCCTCCTAATCCCTGGGGGACTCAGCAATCGGGAGCTCATCAAACACTTCACCCCTAGTCCTGTGGAATAGTATTAGTACGTCATGGCTGCCACTGTCTTAAAGATCATACTTAAAGGGCCGTGCTATTATGTCCTTGGTCACCCGACCACTTAGTATCTGAACGGGTGGTATCAGGAGAGGGTGTTAGCTGTAACTGATGGCTAACACCCTGTTTCATAACCCCAGGTCAGAGCTGATTTTAACCCCTTAGAAACCGCTATCATGTATGATCAAAGGGGGTTCTGCCATAATAATGCCCCCCATTGGCTGCCTGCAGTCCTTAAGTTATTTTGGGTAGTGTCCTTAAGGGGTTAATATTTATAAATTCTTAACTTTAGTAACTTTAAAAATATTTTTTTACACACATTCTACATATTGAAAAAATGAATCAACACAAGTGTGCAAAAGAAAGTAACAATTACAAAGGAGAACCCAAATTGTTCAAGAATCTTTATTTTTATTAAAAACTATTGAAACTCAAAAGGTAATGAGGTACACATGAGTGAACTTTTCAAAAATTCGATTCAACTGATTCTCCGAAGTTTTCAAAACAATTTGATTTGACCCTTATTAATTTGCAGCGAATCGTGTTAACCCCTTCCCGACATCCACCCTAATGGTAAGGTGCTGCCAGGAAGGACTTCCCGCAAACCACGGTGGAAGCTGTGTGCGCACCCTGTTTTGCGGGTATCAGCTTTCGAGAGTGCTAGCCTCTTCTTCAGACATGGTGTAATACTAGAAAGTGAAAATTCACACTATTTATACACACACCAGACATGGATCTTCAAAAGGATCTTGGAATAACAAAATGCAATATATGTAGAGAAGTTATTTACAACAAGTCAGGAAATAGACAGTCTGGAAAATTTGTGGGGCGTGACAGAGGGATCTGTTATCTGTTTGCTATCAGGAGGTGATTTGTGACCCTCACAGTTCATACATAGTGTGACATGAAACTGGCAGGAATATTAAGTCCAAATTGCAGAGTTTGAAATTTTTGCATTAACTGATATTCCCATTCGTTTCTCTCTCTCTGCGTCTTAAAATGTCCCATTAAAATCGCAACCCGCAAATCTCCAATAGAGTGGTCTTCTCCGGAGAAATGTGCGGCCACTGGGAGATCTGTTCTGCTGTTATTAATGGTGGATCTGAAAGGAGACTGTCAATGCATCAATGCCTATGCATCTGCATGGGCTAACAGCCTCCTATACACTGCAATACATGTGTATTGCAGCATATGCCTATTGAAGCAGCGATAAGATATCGCTGCTGCAATCCCCCTCCCCCTTGAGCTGGTAATCAGAGGCCCAGGGGAAGTGATTAAAAATAACAAACACTTATACTCACCTTAACCTCACCTCTCTTGGGACTCTGGCTTTCTCCTTGCTCCTCTTCTTCCAAATGAAGTCCGGCTCCTCGGACGTCACTGCTGGGGCCTGTGATTGGGCCTCAGCGGTCACATGGGGGCATGATGATGTCATTGTGCTGATGTCATTACGCCCAATCACAGGCCCCAGCAGTAAGGCCTGGGGAGGAAGAGCTCCTGACAGGTGGGTATCAGCATTTTTTTATTTTAAATTACCGCAGGGGGTACCGAGGGGGACAGGTAGCATGGCGGAACCGCTTGGATGCCAAGGTCATGTTAAAACTCCTGCTTGAGGAAATCTGGAATTGATGTGAATCGAAAATTTCCTGAAATTCGGATTGAATTCCACTTCGTCAGCTTTGATTTGTTCATCTCTATAATGAGGTCTTAGTTTGTACTTTGCCTAAAATAAAACAAGATGAGAAAGATTCCTGTATATTTCAGACAAAATACATAAGCGCACAACCCACGTCACGGGTCCTCATTGTCTTGCGAGTCCCTAACTATCAAAAACCATTAACAAATAGCTAAAAAAAGCCAAGAAATCCCAAGTGCTAACCACTGAGCCATGGCGCTACCCCTTCAGTTTAGGTTTCTTCTTTCCAACATTCATCCAAGAACACCAAGACTTCGGTAGATTTGCTCCTTTTTCTGCAATCTATGGCTAAAAGACCATGGAACATCCTCAAGACTCCAGGTGGAAGATTTCTCCATGGTACCGGTGTCTGAATATGGTATAAATTTTCCTGCCATTCAGCAAAACTACCAAAGTCTTTGTCACTTCAAACTGCTGAATCCCATGGATATTCACCTGTGAGCAAGCAGTAAAGACCAATCCCAAAGGCCCAAACATCCAGTGTGGAGTCTATGAGCAAGAAGTCCTGGACACTAAGATTTCTCATCTCTGGGGCCATATATGAAAAAGTACCGGATTTGGTTCTGTGATTGTTCCTTTGACACGAGAGAGGCCAAAATCTATAATTATTCAGCAGTTAGTAATAGACAAGTCCACAGCATAGTAGTGGCCGAGAAGCAGGTCTCAGGAGGTAGAAGTTGGAAGGTGGACTCAGGAGGCAGGAGCCGGTGAGCGGATTTTGCCCTGCCGTGGTGGGAGGTAGCGGGGCACTTGTCCAGGACGGTTGGGAGCTACGGTATTCCTATCTCTGGGACATAACCTAGTGCTAGAGGCGCTGACTGTAACTAGGGATTATTTTTGGAGAAACAGGGTTTCTGTAATAATTCTATATATATATATATATATATATATATATATATATATATATTGTAAGAGTGTGAGCCTAGAGGGCACTAGTGAGCAACCCAAAGCCAGGCTTAGAAAGGTCCTCAGCCACACCCATAGGTGGGGCGGTAACTCCAGAGGGAGTGTGTGCAGCAGGAGAGCTGCTGAGGAGACCTGTAAGGAGCAGTTGTGCGGTGGAACCAGTCAGAGATGGACAGGCGGTCTGTCCCAGGAGGACTGGGTTTCCAGAGAGGACTCTGCTTGAGCTGAGTGTGAGTCAGGTTGCTTCTTTCCCCAGAGGCTAGATAGGGCTCAAGCAGTGAGGTAGTGCCCTAAGTGTGGCCCAGGCTGTTTGTTATTTTGTTTCTGTTCCATTTTTAAGCTGAATAAAAGCCATTTACTTTGGATTAGCACCATCTGAATGTTGCTTCTCCGGCACCGAGTACCACCAACACCGCTCTGTCGAGTCCAGGAGGTTGCCGCCTTTGAGGCTAAAACCCCCAAATTGTCACAATATATATATGCTATCAGAAGGACCCGGCTTCGCAGGAGTATATTTCATTTTTTGTTTGTGTAGTGGCCCCATAAGAATTGGCCAGTTTTGCACTGGTCTATTTTGTATGTTGTTTGTGTTTAAAAATGTTTCTACTACTTTAAGGACATAATTTTCCATCAAGTAAACCTTTTACTACAAAATAGAAGTAATTGTACTCTTAAAGATCATATATTTATTTAATCATACAGGAAACAAATGAAACATTTCAACAAGGTCGATAATTATGTAACAGTGGAAAACAAAATGCAAACCACCATGGAATTAATGGTTCTATATAAATAAAAAATTATGATAACAATAATAATAATAATAATAATAACAAAAAGTAGAAAACATTCTAATTTAGTAAAAATCTAAGACAGCATTCTCGTTGCAGATTATGACGTCGCTTGTCATCCTGGAGACGGCCTTGGGACTGCTGGGGAGTTTTAGCAGCTTCCTGTTGTCTGTGACATACCTTCAGGGCCGGTGTTAGGGGGGGGCAAACTGGGCAATTGCCCAGGGCCCCGACCCCAAAGGGGCCCCCGGGATCCAGAGCCTTATGACTCCGGATTCCGGAGTCAGGACCGGCCATATTGATAACAGAAAGGGCCTGAGCATCATGTGCCGCAGGGTCCCTTTCCGAGGTGAGTAAAAATAACAAACATTTTTACTCACCTGTCATAGGCGTCCGACGTCATCTTCTGGCGTTCCGGACATCACCGCTGAGGCGCTGAGGCCTGGCCTCAGCGGTCTCGTGGGGCATGCTCACGTAACCAAAGAGGCCCAATCACAGGCCTCAGCGGTGACGTTCACAACGCGTGACATCAGCCGCAGAGAAGAGGAAGCCGGCGGCGGCAGTGACTGCGGAGCAGCGCGAGGAGGCCCAGGAGAGGTAAGGTAAGGTGAGTATAACTGTTTGTTATTTTCCCTTACCTCCCCCGGGCCTTCGATATTTATACTCTGGGGTCTGAAGAGACCCCAGAGTATAAGGTAATACTAGCACTAAGGGAGTCTGTAGGGCCACTGTGGAGCATTATACTGGGGGTGGGGCCCTCTGGATAGCATATTATTCTTTGTAGGGCCCCTGTGGAGCATTATAATGGGGAGGGGGCCCTTTGGATAGCATATTATACTGTGTAGGGCCACTGTGGAGCATTATACGGGGGGCCCTCTGGATAGCATATTATTCTTTGTAGGGCCCCTGTGGAGCATTATACTGGGGAGGGGGCCCTCTGGATAGCATATTATATGGTGTGGGGCCCCTGTGAAGCATTATACTGGGGATGGGGCCCTCTGGATAGCATATTATACTGTGGGGGGCCACTGTGGAGCATTATACTGGGGAATCCCTCTGGGTGGCATATTATACTGTGTGGGGCCACCGTGGAGCATTATACTGTGGGGGGGCCTCTGGAGAGCATATTATACTGTTTTGGGCCACTGAGGAGCATTATACTGGGGGAATCTCTCTGGGCAGTATATTATACTGTGTGGAGGCCATTCTGGAGCATGTTATACAGTGTGGGGTCACTGTGGAGCATTATTCTGGGGGGGCTATCTGCAGAGCATATTATATTGCGTGGCGCCACTGTGGGGTATTATTCGGGGGGGGAACTAAGGAGCATTATACTAGGGGGCCCTCTGGGGAGTATATTATACTGTGTGGGGCCTACTGTGGAGCATTATACTGGGGTACACTCTGGGGAGCATAATATATTGCGTGGGGCCATTGTGGAGCAAAATACTGGGGGGGCACTGTGGAGCATTATACTAGCAGGGGCCCACTGGGGAGCATATTATACTATGGGCCACTGTGGAGTTTTATACTGGGGGTAAGGGGCAGTGTGGGGAGCCTGTTATACTGTGTGGGGCCACTGTGGAGTTTATTATATTGTGTGGGGCTTCTTGGGAGCATATTATACTCTGTGGGGCCATTGTAGAGCATTACACTGGGGGGGACTGTGGGGAGCATATTATACTGGGGGGTACCGCTCTGGACAGTATATTATACTGTATGGAGGCCATTGTGGAGCATGTTATACCGTGTTAGGCCACTGTGGAGCATTATACTGGGGGGGCACTGTGGGATGCATATTGTACTGTATGGAGCATATTATATTGTGTGGGGCTGCTGGGGAGCATATTGTACTGTCTGGGGCCACTAAGAGGTAGTATACTGTGTGGAGCCTTATATACCATGTGGGGCCACTATGGGGGCTCATGGGAGCATTTTATACTGTGTGGGTCCATTGTGGAGCATTATATACCATGTGGGGAAACTGTGGAAGGCTCAGGGAAGTATTTTATGCCATGGAGCATTATATATCATGTGGAGCATTATACTGTGGGGGGGGGGGGTTAACATTCCTGCTGGCAGCCCTGTGTGCTATGTCTGTATCACAGCTCCCTCACTATAATCTTGCACATACGTGTAGTGCTCCATGGCCATGTCATTCCCCATACAGTACTGTGCATGAACCGGCCATGGAGATATTGGGGCTTGCACAGTACTATAGGGGCTGACTATACTGGGAACATACTCAGTAACACCAGATAGTCAGCACATATGAAAGACTTCAGTGAAGGAGCCGTGGTGTAGGCTATTAGCAGGAAGCTGTTGGGTGGGGCCCCAGAACAAGTTCCTCTGGTGGGCCTAAGGCCCTTCAGTCCGACACTGTATAACGGAGAACTATTATATACAGGTGCATCTCAACAAATTAGAATATCTGTGAAACATTTCTTTCTTTCAGTAATTCCATTAATAAAGTGACCTCCTATATTTTCTAGATTCTTTACACACAGAGTCTTCTATTTCAGGTGTTTTATTTCTGTAAATGTTGATTATGGATTACAGGGAATGAAAACCCAAATCTAAGAAAATGAGAATCTTGTAAGTTCAGTTCAGTATTGTAAATTCAGTGTCACCTGCCAAGGTTTCCTAAGCCTTTAAATGGTCCCTCAGTCTGGTTCAGTAGGACACACAATCATGGAAGACGCTGATTATGGATTGTATTACTGAATTACTGAGATGAAGGAACGTTTCAAAAATATTCTAATTTATTGAGATGCACCTGTATAAGGGTAGGTTACTATATATAATTGGGAAACTTAAATATGAGGGGGGCTATTATAAGGGAGAACTATTATTTATAAGACGGGCTATTATTTATAAGGGGGGAACTATTATATATAAGGCATCCATTATAAGGGGGAGCTATTATTTATAAGAGGGGAACTATTTATAAGGGGGTAAAATTGTTAAGTGGGCTTATTTATAAAGGGGGCTATTAGTGATAATGGGGACTATTATTTATAAGGGTAACTATTATTTATGAGAAGGCTATTACTAATAAGGGAGCAGTATTATTTTTACGGGGTGACTGTTACTGATACAGGGCACTATTTATCATTTATAAGAGAGCTATTACTGATTAATGTGTAATATTATTTATAAGCAGGGACTATTATTTATAAGGAGGCGCTATAGTAACTGATGACTGGGTGCAAAAATCTATTAGGCGGTACAAAGGTGCTCATTTGAATTGTGTGTGGTAAAATGGGGCTTGTTATTACTTTTTTGTTGGCAGAAAGGAGGCGTTATTATAGGGGTTGCCACTGCAAGACGATGGTGTTGTTTGCATATCAGCATTTGGGGCCCCGCTTTTAATTTTGCCCAGGGCCCCACTTTGTCTAAAACCAGCCCTGCACACCTTGTCAGATTGGAGAGTGGCTTGGGTCAGCTAAGAGTTTTCATTAGGTCAAGCAGCAGCCATGCGTTTTGCTGCAGGAGTCTTGCGTCCAATTGCAGTTTTCCTTTTTGGAGGCATGAGTAGTTTAAATACATTTCAATTTATAAGAATGCTGACATCCAATATGGCAGTCCAGTATAGGTACAGTCTATTTGTGGCTGTGTTGTTATGGAAACCTGGTAAATGAAATGTGAACTTATATTGGCTGATACACATCATACAACTCAATATTTAAGGACCTGCAAACTGCTATTGACTAATACAGGTCATAAATAGCTTGGTTGCTGTGGAAGAAAACCTGGTGTAAAGCTGTGTGTATGTCAAGTCTGAAGAACCTGTGAATTTACATTGGTTCATAAGCGTGATGTGATCATCTGTATGTCAGTTTGGATATCAGTGAAAAACCTGTGATCGGTTGTTATGGAAACATGGAGTAAAGCTGTGTGCATGTGGAGACTAAGCCCCTGAGAGCTTCTATTGGCTGATAAGTGACCGTTTGTATGGTAGTTGGCATATGAGTGAAAGACTTGCAGGCTTCTATTGGCTAATGAGGTCATTTTTTGGGAATACTGTATCTCGGAAACGGTACATCCTAGAGAGCTGAGACCTGGTCTAAAACCTCCCTGGACAACTGATGTACCTGTGTGCCAAATTTGGTGAAGATCGGTCCAGTCGTTTGGTCGCGCATAAAGAACAGACAGACAGAAACTCATTTTTATATATACAGAGGGGAAAAAAAAGTATTTAGTCGGCCACCAATTGTGCAAGTTCTCCCACTTATAAAGATGAGGCCGGCCTGTAATTGTCATCATAGGTAGACCTCAACTATGAGAGACAAAATGAGAAAATAAATACTGTACAGAAAATCACATTGTCTGATTTTTAAAGAATTTATTTGCAAATTATGGTGGAAAATAAGTATTTGGTCAATAACAAAAGTTCATCTCAATACTTTGTTCTATATCCTTTGTTGGCAATGACAGAGGTGAAACGTTTCCTGTAAGTCTTCACAAGGTTGGCAAACACTGCTGCTGGTATGTTGGCCCATTCCTCCATGCAGATCTCCTCTAGAGCAGGGATGTTTTGGGGCTGTCGCTGGGCAACACGGACTTTCAACTCCCTCCAAAGGTTTTCTATGGGGCTGAGATCTGGAGACTGGCTAGGCCACTCCAGGACCTTGAAATGCTTCTTACGAAGCCGCTCCTTCGTTGCCCTGGCGGTGTGCTTGGGATCATTGTCATGATGAAAGACCCAGCCACGTTTCATCTTCAATGCCCTTGCTGATGGAAGGAGGTTTGCACTCAAAATCTCACCATACATGGCCCCATTCATTCTTTCATGTATACGGATCAGTCGTCCTGGTCCCTTTGCAGAGAATCAGCCCCAAAGCATGATGTTGCCCCCCCCCATGCTTCACAGTAGGTATGGTGTTCTTTGGATACAACTCAGCATTCACTCTCCTCCAAACACCACGAGTTGTGTTTCTACCAAACACTTCTACTTTGGTTTCATGTGACCATATGACATTCTCCCAATACTCTTCTGGAACATCCAAATGCTCTCTAGCAAACTTCAGACGGGCCCGAATATGTACTGGCTTAAGCAGGGGGACACGTCTGGCACTGCAGGATCTGAGTCCCTGGCGGCGTAGTGTGTTACTGTCGGTAGCCTTTGTTACGTTAGTCCCAGCTTTCTGCAGGTCAGTCACTAGGTCCCCCGTGGGGTTCTGGGATTTTTGCTCACCGTTCTTGTGATCATTTTGACCCCACGGGGTGAGATGTTGCGTGGAGCCCCTGATGGAGGGAGATTATCAGTGGTCTTGTATGTCTTCCATTTTCTAATTATTGCTCCCACAGGTGATTTCTTCAAACCAAGCTGCTTGCCTATTGCAGATTCAGTCTTCCCAGCCTGGTGCAGGGCTACCATTTTGTTTCTGGTCCTTCCACAGCTCTTTGGTCTTCACCATAGTGGAGTTTGGAGTGTGACTGTTTGAGGTTGTGGACAGGAGTCTTTTATACTGATAACAATGTCACACAGGAGCCATTACTACAGGTAATGAGCGGAGGACAGAGGAGCCTCTTAAAGAAGAAGTTACAGGGCTGGGAGAGACAGAAATCTTGCTTGTTTGTAGGTGACCAAATACTTATTTTCCACCATAATTTGCAAATAAATTCTTAAAAAAATCAGACAATGTGATTTTCTGGATTTGTTTTCTCATTTTGTCTCTCCTAGTTGAGGTCTACCTATGATGACAATTACAGGCCGGCCTCATCTTTTTAAGTGGAAGAACTTGCACAATTGGTGGCTGACTAAATACTTTTTTTCCCCACTGTATAAGAGATAGAGAGGGAGAGATACAGTCCTAGGAGCCCTAACAGTGTCATACACTATGTATTATAGATATATACAGTGAAGGAAATAAGTATTTGATCCCTTTCTTATTTTGTAAGTTTGTCCACTGACAAAGACATGAACAGTCTATAATTTTAAGGGTAGGTTAATTATAACAGTGAGAGATAGAATATCAAAAATAAAATCCAGAAAATCACATTGTACAGTATACATTTTATAAATTTATTTGCATTTTGCAGACTGAAATAATTATTTGTTCCCCTACCAACCATTAAGAGTTCTGGCTCCTACAGACCAGTTAGACACTCCAAATCAACTCGTTGCCTGCATTAAAAACAACTCTCTTAAATTGTCACCTGTATGAAAGACTCCTGTCCACAGACTCAATGAATCAGTCAGACTCTAACCTCTACAACATGGGCAAGACCAAAGAGCTTTTTAAGGATTTCAGGGACAAAATCATAGACCTGCACAAGGCTGGAATGGGCTACAAAACGCTGGCTGAGAAGGAGACAACTGTTGGTACAATAGTAAGAAAATGGAAGAAATACAAAATGACTGTCAATCGACATCGATCTGGGGCTTCATGCAAAATCTCACCTCATGGGGTATCCTTGGTCATGAGGAAGATGAGAGATCAGCCTAAAACTACACGGGGGGAACTTATTAATGATCTCAAGGCAGCTGGGACCACAGTCACTAAGAAAACCATTGGTAACACATTACGCCGTAATGGATTAAAATCCTGCAGTGCCCGCAAGGTCCCCCTACTCAAGAAGGCCTAAGTGCAGGCTCGTCTGAAGTTTGCCAATGAACACCTGGATGATTTTGCGAGTGAATGGGAGAAGGTGCTGTGGTCAGAGGAGACAAAAATTGAGTTCTTTGGCAATAACTCAACTCGCCGTGTTTGGAGGAAGAGAAATGCTGCCTATGACCCAAAGAACACCATCCCCACTGTCAAGCATGGAGGTGGGAACATTATGTTTTGAGGGTGTTTCTCTGCTAAGGGCACAGGACTATGTCACCGCATCAATGGGAGAATGGATGGAGCCATATACCGTAAAATCCTGAGTGACCCCTTCTGTGATGATTCTGCCTAAATATGGCCATAACTCAGCTGTATTTTGGTCTCTGGGTATAGGATATCCCTTCTTGCTTGCTTGCATACTGTGCGCAGCTACAAGCCTAGGTGCATATTGGCAGTAGCTGCCAGGCTGGAACAATAGGGCTCCATTGTATTCCTATACAGCCCTGGCTGATCAAACAATAGTGCATTGTTCAAGCCTGGGCTGTTGATCAGATATGACTGATAACAGTGTATCAATTCACTTTGGTCTCATCTACATACAAAAGATCTGGATTTGATTGAATTAACTCATCACTGTCGCCGGTGACCTCATTCTGGGAGGTGGCATAAATAATAATAATAATAATAATAATAGTCCTTTAATAGTCCCACAATGGGGAAATTCAGTGTGTTACAGCAGCAAAGATAAGCAGATACAAATACAAATACAACATGTACAGGAATATTCCAAGGTGAGAGGCATTACATTGATAGCAGACAGACAGATAGGGCGTAGCAGGGGGGGGGGGGATTTAACAGGCAGAGAGATATTTCAGTTCTCTGTGTGTAATGATCTCCGCTTAGGTCGGTGTTGGTTGTACAGCCTAACCGCGGTGGGGAGGAAAGACTTCCGATAGCGCTCCTTCTCACACCTAGGGTGGAGCAGTCGGTCACTGACAGTACTGCTCAGCGCGATCACAGTCTCATGCATGGGATGGGACTTCTTCTTCTGCATGGAGCTCACCACGGACAGTATCCTTCTGTCACCCACCACCTGCACTGGGTCCAGTGGGCTCCCCAGGACAGAGCTGGCCCTTCTAATCAGCTTGTCAAGTTTATTTCTGTCCCTGGTTGATATACTGCTCCCCCAGCAGGCCACTCCAAAGAAGATGGCTGATGCCACTACCGAGTTGAAGAAAGTTCTAAGAAGTGCCCCCCGGATTCCAAAGGCTCTCAGCTTCCTAAGCAGGTAGAGCCTGCTGTGGCCCTTCCTGTACAGGGCCTCCATATGATCTGCCCAGTCCAGCTTATTATTAAGGAGCAAACCCAGGTACTTATAGGTGTTCACAATCTCGATGCCCGTCCCCAGGATGTCCACTGGTTTAGGAGGGCTTCTGCCTTTGCGGAAGTCCACCACCATCTCCTTGGTCTTCCCCGCGTTAATCTTCAGGTGGTTCCGGTGGCACCAGTCCACAAAATCCCGGTTCAGTTCTCTGTACTCCCTGTCATCATTATCTGTGATGAGACCCACTATTGCAGAGTCGTCAGAATACTTCTGTAGGTAGCAGCTGGATGAGTTGCACCTAAAATCTGCAGTGTACAGTGTGAAGAGGAAAGGGGCGAGAACCGTACCCTGAGGTGCCCCCGTATTACAGATCACTGTACCTGACACACAGTCTCGGGCTCTCACGTATTGAGGTCGATTTGTGAGGTAGTCTAGGGTATAAAAGATGAGGTAAGAGGTCTGTGGGAGGAGATTACACTATGGAGAGTATGCTATAGAGATGATGCTACAGGATATTACAGACTTTGACTGAGATGCTACTATGAGCAGGCAGGTTGGAATGCTGCTGCTGGCAATGATGAGCCTACAAGAGACTGAGAGAGACTATTGGACTACTGCTGAGAGACGGTTTGAGAGCATGCAGGCTGGATTATTGTACTGTGATGCCACATGCTAGGAGTTAATGCCACATGCTGAAAAACCTCCACTGGTGACTCACACATGCCATGTGTGAGTGTTGGACTATAGAACCACATCAAGGACATGTGTGGTAAAGTAATCATTTCACCTTTAATCCCTTTTATTTTATTTGTACTGTATCTTGCAACTAGTAACTGTTAATGCTTGTATATATCTGCATATCTGTTCTGAACTGCATGTGTTAGATTTTAATACCGACTCATTTAGGGGTTAATAAATATATAAAATTTAGAAGGCTTGTCTTGTATTTATCTAGTGAACCCGGCACTCACTGGCGGTGAGTGTGGTTTTTATATGAAAGAGGACTCAGGGTGTGGCCAAAGCAGTTTGGCGCACGGAGGATCTTTCACACCTTCCCTCTGCCAGGACATTAAAAATGGGTCGTGGCTGGGTCTTACAGCAGGACAATGACCCAAAACATATAGTCAAGGCAACAAAGGAGTGGCTCAAAAAGAAGCACATTAAGGTCATGGAGTGGCCTAGTCAGTCTCCAGACCTTAATCCCATACAAAACTTATGGAGGAAGCTGAAGCTCCGAGACGCCAAGCGACAGCCTCAAAATCTTATGATTTAGAGATGATCTGCAAAGAGTGGACCAAAATTCCTCCAGACATGTGCGCAAACCTCATCATCAACTACACAGAACGTCCGACTGCTGGGCCTGCCAACAAGGGTTTTGCCACCAAGTATTAAGTCTTGTTTGCCAGAGGGAGCAAATACTTATTTCTCTCTGCAAAATGCAAATACATTTATAAAATTTATACAATGTGATTTTCTGGATTTTATTTTTGATATTCTATCTCTCACTATTAAAATTAACCTGCCTTTAAAATTATAGACTGTTCATGTCTTTTTCAGTGGACAAACTTACGAAATCAGCAAGGGATCAAATACTTATTTCCTTCACTGTAGTCCTAGGAGCCCTGACAGTGTCATACACTATGTATTATGGATATATAGTCCCTGGAGCCCTGACAGTGTCATACACTATGTATTGTAGATATATAGTCCTAGGAGCCCTGACAGTGTCATACACTATGTTTTATAGATATATAGTCCTAGGAGCCCTGACAGTGTCATACACTATGTATTAGAGATATATAATCCTAGGAGCCCTGACAGTGTCATACACTATGTATTATAGATATATAGTCCTAGGAGCCCTGACAGTGTCATACACTATGTATTATAGATATAGTCCTAGGAGCCCTGACAGTGTCATACACTATGTATTATAGATATATAGTCCTAGGAGCCCTGACAGTGTCATACACTATGTATTATAGATATATAGTCCTAGGAGCCCTGACAGTGTCATACACTATGTATTATAGATATATAGTCCTAGGAGCCCTGACAGTGTCATACACTATGTATTATAGATATATATCCCTAGGAGGCCTGACAGTGTCATACACTATGTATTATAGATATATAGTACTAGGAGTCCTGACAGTGTCATACACTATGTATTATAGATATATAATCCTAGGAGTCCTGACAGTGTCATACACTATGTATTATAGATATATAGTCCTATGAGCCCTGACAGTGTCATACACTATGTATTATAGATATATGCCTACGGCCCTGACAGTGTCATACACTATGTATTATAGATATATAGTCCTAGGAGCCCTGACAGTGTCATACACTATGTATTATAGATATATAGTCCTAGGAGTCCTGACAGTGTCATACACTATGTATTATAGATATATAGTCCTAGGAGCCCTGACAGTGTCATACACTATGTATTATAGATATAGGGGCATATTTATGAAGACTAGTGTTATTAATGCCAGTCTTCCTAGCCCTGGAGCAAGCAGAAGGTGCACATGTGCACATAAATAAGTCGTACCCTCCACTGGGCTGGGCTTCTGGTGGGGAAATGTATGCCAATTTTATAACAAAAATAATAATAATTCTGGTAGAGCCAATGACCCCGCCTCCTGCTCACCTTCGCCACTCCCCCTTTTCAGGAAAGTTGCAAAGCAGCGCAGATTTTAAAAAAGTCGCACAACCACATCTATGATCACCCTTTTGTTGTTGTCTGAGCTTGCGGTGCACATTTCAGCTCTCATCTGGTTTTCTGGAGTATTTTGAGCCTTAGTTTTTATTCTTTTCCAATGTTTCTTGCAGAAATTTTGCATTTCTTGAATATTTTTCTTCTTAGATTTTAGAGCAGACACAAGTCTTTTCCTTTATCATCCTCTGCAGCCTCTTCTGGTCTTTCCAAGAATCTCTATCAATTTTAAAAATGTCCATGATCTGGGTGTAGCTGCGATGCCTGGAGGCTGCTATAAAGCTAAGACTTTCTTGAAATGGCTGCTTCAATGTATAAAGACAGACTACTGAATAATAGCCACCAGCAATAAGAGACGGACTACTCAATAGTGGCCGCCAGGAATGAGAGACGGACTACTAAATAATGGCCGCCAGGGATGAGAGACGGACTACTGAATAATGGCTGCCAGGAATGAGATATGGACTACTGAATAATGGCTGCCAGGAATGAGAGACTGACTACTGAATAGTGGTCGCCATCAATAAGAGACGAACTACTGAATAGTGGACACCTGGAATGAGAGACCGACTACTGAATAATGGCCGCCAGGAATGAGAGACTGACTACTGAATAATGGCCGCCAGGAATGAGAGATGCACTAATTAATAGTGGCCACCTGGATTGAGAGATGGACTACTGAATAATGACTGCCAGCAATGAGAGACGGATTACTGAATAGTGGCTGCCAGGAATCAGATATGGACTACTTAATAATGGCCGCCAGGAATAAGATATGGACTACTTAATAATGGCCGCCACTTAGTTCTTTATTGCAATGTCTGTACTGATCACAGTCCTCTTGGACGTTTACCTGGCCGGCACTGGGGTTGTCTCATTGTTGAGGATACCAATCATCGCGGTTTCATGACGTGTGAGCTCGCCTGGTGCTGCCCCTACAGGTGCTCCATGAGATGCCTTGGTCTGTAGATGATTGGCCATGCGTTGACCTTTGCCCCTATATAAAGCCCCTCCTGACCCATCCCCCACCTCTCCACTACCTGAGGCAGCCATGTGATATGTGGTGGATTGGCTAAAGTAGGAAATAGCAGTGGCCTTGGCTGATCCTGGTCTGTAGACCTCTATATCAGATGGTATGTCTGCTTTACATGCCTCACTTAACCTTTCCTGTGCCTTGCATGTTTTACCATATGTATTTTATTTAACCCTTTGGTTTATTCTGAGGTGACCAATGATCTGTTAAGTCTGTAGATTACTGGCTATACTATAGCCTGACCAGTGCAGGCGGGTCTCAGAGTATATACAGGGCTTTGTACACACTGGGGAGTCACACATGGCTAATAGTCACTGCCCTTCTATAGATACACCTGTGCCCCCTGTCTGTAGACTATTGTACCTTGTAGCTGTATTGATGGTAGTTGTAGTGTTTTGTAGTAGGTGTTTTGTCAGCACAATTTTCAGCTGTTGTCTAGTAGATAATCTTACATAGTCCTAGTAATGACAGATCTCCATGATGGTGCACAAGAGCTGACACTTCTCTTCACTAACGTCCCATGTTCTGATGTCTGGAACAGTCCACCATATTCCCTATAACATGGATTGTCTGAAGTTCTGGAGCTCATGTCATGTTGTATGGCGTCTCCAGCTCCTGTGGCTGTTTCTACCATTTAGTGTAGTAACAGCCTGGAGAGTGAGACCTCCTCTGAGTGCTGGGACCATCTTGAACATACTGCCGGGCCCCGGGGACACACACCAGGATTTCTCAAGGCTCTACATGGGGGTTTTATTCTGCTGTAGGAATGTAAATGCTACTTCTATATATCTCATTCAGAATGGCCACCCAAGTCACTGAAGTGAGCAAGAACATGGTAAGAGACCTTCTGAACCTGACTTGAGAGACCTCTGAGAACCTGAAGATGATGGAAGTGGCCGACCACTTTGACCTGATACAAGAACTTGGATCAGGATCTTATGGAAAGGTCTTCATGGGAGAACACAAACCTTCAGGTGAGATGATGATGGATGATTACTATGATGATTGTGCCATCAAGCTGGTCTTGGCTCTTGGTTACCATGTAGCTAGCATGTCTCCAGAATGTCCTGTGTTGTCCTTCAGGCTTCTTTTCTAATGAGCTGGATTATATTGTCCACAATAAGATGAAGCTTCAGATTGTTCATTTTGTGGTCTGATTGGAAAGTTTCTCATGATTTATTCTATGATCCGCTCTTACTTCCCTCACCTTCAGGGAGATTACACCAAGTCTTTATGATGAAATGGTGGTCTCCATTATCAGAAATATGATACTTGACACCACGTAGACAACTCAATTTATCTCCTGCTATTTGCCAATATCATCAAAATTCACCACTACCCCTACTAGACTTTCCGTCACTTGGGACATAGGTTCAGTTTATTACCCTAGTCTTGTATCTAAATCTCCTGAACGAGGGTCTTGTCGTCACCCCCTGACACTCAGCAGCCCCATCTCTAGCTACGTCCCTGGTTTTACCCCACCGCATGCTGTACCATTCAGGATCTACATTACATTGTCCGATTTGTGATTGTGATCTAGTTCGGTGTTAGCCAGAAAATAATCCTGCAATATTTGATACTTTTGTGTCAGAAAGACAGTGTTGTAGGTCTGATACCTTTATTGGATAACCTAGGGAGACCCCAACGCAGATGTGAACCAAGCATTGGTCTGATGGAGGAGAGTGAATCGGATTTATGAGATTTACATGGACACAAGTGTTACAGATAGATGAATTTGCAGGCCTTGCATCTCCCACAGCAAAATGTACCAGTGTGGTTTAGAGGGGGTGAGGTGACTGTGTACAACCAATGTTTCATGGAATTTGGAGTGACAAGATCCTGAATATCTGGGTCCTGTCTCAGGATATCCCCGAATATCCATAACATCTGCAAAAATAGGCGTTGGCTTTTAAGTACGGTAGCTACCCATCAGAGCTCCATGGATGGCAATTTTTACTGCTATATTCATGGGCTACAAGGCGTTATCTCTTTCTTTTATTTATTTAGTCTGACTCCTTTGCGTGTCCCTTGTGTACGGGTCTCCCATTATGACCGCTGAGAGCTGGTGCATTCATTCAGCTGTTTTCCTTTCAGTCTTACATTGAGGTCTCAGCTGTTTGCAGTTATTTAGCCGCGCTCCTATGACTTCTAGATTGGGGCGCTGTTCCAGTACTAATGCTCTAGTGGGGACACTATATATACCTCTGGGTGGTTCGGTACTCCTATGTGGAGTATAGGAGCATATAACATGGTAGATTTACCGTACAGGAGACAGGGTGAGCTGGGTGATAGGGGATTATAAACCAATATGTTATCTTAACTCATAGTCTATTGCTATAACTAATAAACAATGACAAAAATTAGAATTGTATCTATTGGAATAAGATGAGAGAGAAAAGTCCTGATGACTTGTATTTAGAGGGTAACTAAACTTTCAGACAACTTTTGATTTTCTGGCAGTTTTTGTGTCATTAATACATTTTGTAATAACTTTATTAACACCTTTTGTCGTCTTTTTATGACATCGGCCTCTGCTTATTCTCTCCTGTCTTCTGTATTGAGATCTGTTTCTGCATCTCACTGAATGTTGTTGTGTATGGAGGACGGGGCTGTGTAATATGGAGGATGGGGTCATGTGTAGTGTGGCAGGACAGAGGCTGTGTAATAGGGAGGATGGGTCATGTGTAGTGTGGCGGGACAGGGGCTGTGTAATATGGAGGATGGGGTCATGTGTAGTGTGGCAGGACAGAGTCTGTGTAATATGGAGGATGGGTCATGTGTAGTGTGGCGGGACAGAGGCTGTGTAATAGGGAGGATGGGGGTTGTGTAGTATGGCAGATGGGGGTTGTGGGATTTAGGTTATTTATTTGCAGCTGTATAATATATATGATCTAGAAATCCCAATGCTGGCTTTGTTTTCAATTAGTGAAATCTCTGGAAATAATTTACATAATTTAGATATGACACCAAAAGCAAACTTCTGTTTTATAATGTTTTAGATAACTGTATGTAGTGACCCCCCTCCCCCCATACTACATGGTCCCCGTCCTCCATACTTCTACTAAAGTTATTAATAAATGTATTAATGGCACAAATAATGGCAGAAAATCACAAGTTGTCTGAAAGTTTAATTATCCTTGAAGTTTGTCCTGTGTTCTGTTCAGCTGTGTGATCTCTTGTGTTGTCTTCTGCTCAGGTCGGTAAGCAGGAGGACATGTTGAAGAGCTGTGTTTCTAAGATAACTCATTCTCTGGACTCAAAGTTTCCTCTGCTGTGTATAAAGATATCGCTCCAGATAATATTCTTGTTGAATATGGCATGTCACTGGATTAAACTGGCTAACATTGCACTTGCCCAGGCTCAGCAGACATCGGCCCCTTCTCTGTATTGGTATGTGCCCTGACACCTGAGACCGACAGCTCTTGCTACAGCCCCATATAGCCATGTGGGATTTTGGTGTTTTTATCTACACTGTTCTTAGTAGATTTTTCCATTACTAAGGCGAGAGGGAATTTTTTTTAAAACGAAGAGATCCAGAGAAGTCACAGAAAGTCTCCGACACTAGAAATGTTCTGACATTTGTTAGCTACAAATCCCTCTGACAGGTGTTCAGCCATGGATATGCACAAGTATATTCACCTGCTATGGAGATCAGAAAACATCGGAAGGAACACCAACACCTTACTGGTGACCTGTGGCTCCAGCATGGAGGTCATAAGGTCCACATCAAGCAGCACATCCTCCTTCTACTAGACCCAGAGATAATCTCAGCTCCAATGCTAAGGGGTGTTAAGATCACCTCAATGTGTGAACATCCACAATATGGACTGGAACGCACAGATGACGTCCTGAATTGTCAGACAGGTATGGAGATCATATTATTGGGGTGGTTGGGACATTCAGCCAGTTATGTATGTTCATATCCAAATGAAGAAGCTTTGAGGTTCACTTATTGTATAAAAATAACCTGGGAAATGGACATGACACCTGAGCTCAGTCCAGATAAACTGGACAGATGACCAGTGTAAGACAGCTGTTCACGTATATATCTAGACTTCTGATGTTAGTATGTGGAAGCTTTCACATGACACCAGAACCACTGTTATGTGGTCTGCTGGAGGAGTAGCATATCAAACAGGGATGGGACTGAGAAAAAATACTATTAACCCTATCAGCACCTGCAAAAGTCCTCCAAAGGGAACATCATCAGATCAAAACCGGAAACCCTGTAAAGATGTAAGATCAAAACCATGATCAGCCGAGTGTGCAGAGGAGAAATCCCTGACTACACCAGACAATGGACCAGACACTCCATATACTAACATTACAATGGTCGCTGACTGGTCGCAATTTACCGATTCCTGCCATCATTTACCTTGTATGACACAACTTTATTAAGCATTACACAGTTTCAATCCTGAGCAGATTTACAGATTTACAGAAATAAAGAAGCTGAACAGAGTATCAAGCTGGAATGTAAGAACATTCTGGGCGCATAAATACCGGTGTCTATGACCAAAGCTGGTCGGGTGTAGAAAGAATAGACAAAGGCTATAAAGAGAGAGAAAATACTGGTATGAGCCAAGTGCACATGAACAGCCCAAAAACCGAGGCCGCGGGTAACGCAGAAGATAGTGCACACACCACAGAAACACAACCCCCACTTACAATATACACCCCCATGTATAAGCAATAATACATCATAAACCCACACACCTGTTCATATTACGATGGTGCCGAGAGTGGGCGAACGACTCTTCTGTGGCTTTATAGATGTTTTTCCGTAGGCAGAGAAATCTCAGTAATATCAATGGTGTTGACCATGCTGAATGTGTATTGTACGTGTGGTGAATTCTGTGTATGACGCCATTCAGATGTTACTGGACAGACTCATCGGGAGAAAAGGCTCTGTATAGATAGTTAAGGGCGAGCCATGCTATATATCCTGAGTACCCCCAGATGCATCCAGAGCGGGAGTCAGGGCGGGTGCTAATATATATCTCTTCTTAGCTCTTGTGTACAATGGGTTCAGCATTTCATCAGTTCAGCCACTATAATAGATGTCTATTAATGCTCAGCCATGATATTTCTTGAGGTCAGTCTTACTTTATATCACTTTACACTTGGAGACTATTCCAGATCTTGAATACGTTACCTAGATGAATATCTAATCCTTTCCATGCCCCGTCTTACCCCACTCTGTGGTTCTCTCGTCTTCTCCCCTTTTTATGTGATCTATCGTGTATTTATGTTTCTTATGATGATGAATAAATATGAATAATCTTTATACATTTCTGGGACTTGGTTTTGCATTTGTTACATGACCTGTTTGTGATTGACAACTCCGGGTGTGTCTCCGATGCTTACCATCCCATCAGAAGACAAGCTCAGTTTATAAAGAACCTTTCACCATCTTCAAGTCCAGCTCTTTACATCATCTGATGGTCGCTTTTCTACTTATTCTCGCACAGTTGGAATCTTCTTTCGTTCCCCACCATTCCTGAGAAATCACTGTTGTTAGTTTTGGTGTCTGATATACTATTTAGTCTCTGTACTGTCAGGAGGGTGGGGTCAGGCAAGGGGGTGTGATTCTCAGTTCTGACATTTCCTCTGATTGGAGCTCTGAGTCACGCCCCCTGCCTGGCACCGCCCACCTGACATTACAAAGCATAAGTCGTACATGAGACTCCAAAACTACCTGCACTTATTCTTGGGAACAGTGGGGACAAGCAACAAAATTCAAAGTGAATAGAATATACTATGAAATGGAAAGGATTATCTGACCCTGAGAACACTTGGGAGGCAGAAAAGAACCTGGATGATCCTGCCGGTTATCCCTGTATGGAAATATATATTTACTCATGCTAGTCTTCATAGCCCTGGACAAAGTGGTAGGTGCACCCCTCATCAATGAGTGGTACCCTCCACCGGTCTGTGTGCCTGGGAGAGAAATGGACATCAGCAATAATCACCCCTTATACATATATACTGTATCATATACATGTCTTTCTGACAACCCATAAGTAAGTGTGAGCAGTGAAATTCATTAGCAGAGTTCCTTACATGTAATCTAATGGACAGTTGGGGCTACTATTAGGACAGCAGAGGCTTGCTTACTGGTACCCCCTAATGCAGCAGCACTCAGTGGAGCCCTGCTTCACCCACACTCCTCCATCACTGGGGCTGTCATGGCCCCTGACCAGCACCATTACTAGAACGATGTTCACACATCCCCACTGTGCAGCTCTGGAGCCAGCTGTCTTCCTGCCTGACAACATGGGAACAGTGCCAGCAGTGGCGTAACTAAGGTCTTGTGGGCCCCGGTGCAAACTTTTGTCCAGGGCCCCCTACCCCCTCCCTAGAGCAAATTCTTGATAGTGGCGGTTGCGGGTGCTGCAATGATGGCCCCCACACAGCATTATATGTTCCGCAGTGGCCCCCACCAGGACCGGTTTTAGACAAACTGTGGCCCTAGGCAAAATTAAAAGTGGGGCCCCAAATGCTGATATATCAACACCATCATATTTTCAGTGGCAGCCCCTTTAATAATGCCCCTTTCTGCCCCCAAAACAGTAACAACCACCCCCATATGTTCACACACAATTCAAGTACTGCCGAATAGATTTTCGCACCCCCTCATCAGTTATTATAGCACCTCCTTATAAATAATAGTCCCTACTTATAAACAGTGCCTCATATCAGTAATAGTTCCCCCTTATTAGTAATAGCCCCCTCATAAATAATACTGCTCCCTTATAAATAGCCCCTCTTATTAATAGCCCTCTCATAAATAGTTCACCTCATAAAAAATAATCCACATTATCAATATTAGTCCTCTTATAAATAATCACACTTTTATTTATAACAGCCCCTTTAACAATACCCTCCTTATAAAGTTTCCCTCTTATGTGGTTGTTTTTATTTATAATACTCACCTCTATAATATATATCCCCCCTTATTATAGGCCTATTATAAATAGTTCTTCCCTTATAAATAACAGCCCGCCATATGTTTCTCCTTAAAATAGCCCCCCTTATATATAATAATTTCCTGCCTTATAAATAACCCCCTTATAAATAGTTCCTCCCTTATACACATAATAGCCCTCTTTTATATATGGCTCCTCCTTATCACAATCCAACTTATATATAATAGCTCTGCTCCTATAATAGCCCCCTTATATGTAATAGTCTTCCCCTTATAAAGAACAGTTCTCCGTTTATATATAACAGACTCCTCCTTATATAAAATAGTTCCTCCCTTTCACATAATAGCCCCTTATATACACACGTGGACAATAGTTGGTCCCTCCCTCGTTTAATGAAAGAAAACCCCACAATGGTCACAGAAATAACTTGAATCTGACAGACTGGAATTTGCCAAACTACATGTTGACAAGCCACAAAGCTTCTGGGAGAATGTCCTATGGACAGAGGAGACAAAAATCTAAATTTTTTGGCAAGGCACATCAGCTGTATGTTCACAGACGGAAAAATGAAGCCTATCTTGTCCACGTCTGTATAACAGTCCCCCTTTTATAATAGCCCTCTTTATATATAATAGTTCCTCTACTATAGCAGCCGCCCTTATATATAATGCTCCTCCCTTATAATAGCCCCTTTATATATAATAATTCCTCTCTTATAATAGCGCTCCTTATATAAAACACTTCCTCCATTATAAATAGCCGCCTTATATATCTCCCCCTTATAATAGCCACACTTATTTGCAATAGTTCTCCCCTTTTAATGGAGGCTATTATAAGGGAGTACTATTATTTATAATGGGGGCTATTATAAGGGGGTTAATATTATACTAGTATTTATAATGAGGCTATTATAAGGGGGAACTTTATTTATAAAGGTGCTGTTATAACAGAGGAACTGTAATATATAAGGGAACTAATATAAAGGAGGGCAATTATACAATAACCCATATATATATATATATATATATATATATATATATATATATATAGTGACAGCTTGGGGGAATTAAACTCAAAATGGCGGCTTGTCCTGGTCCGGACAGCGGTGGTTCACGGTGGTTCATGGTACTGCGCGCTGGAAAGATAGCTTTCAGACAGTCCAAGCGTAAAATAAACGTGGCTTTATTCAGCTTAACTGCAACATAACAAAACAACAAAAAAAACCTAGGCCACAGTTAGGGCCTAACTCACTCCTTGAGTCCCTAACTGTCCTGACTGTTGCTCAGCTCCAGCAACCGCCCTCTGTGGACGCCAGCCCTTCTGGGGCAGAGCCTCTCTCTCTGTCCTTAGCTGGTCCACTTGAGCAGCCGGACTAATGCTCCACTCAGCAAAAGTCCCCTGTGGCCCCAGCCCTGCTGGCACAGACAGTCTATCTGTCCAACTGGTCCACTATTTCCTGCTCTGTGCAGGATACTCCAGTCCTCTGGAGTTACACGCCACCCACCCAAAGGCGTGGCTGAGAGCCTTTTCTGTCCTGGGCCAGGGTCGCTCAACAGCGCCCTCTGGTTCACATACTCACATACCCTCCCCCTCAGCTCACTACCCATGGGGTGAGCTACAATGGGACGAGACATCCTATGACGAAGTCCCTCTTCAACGAAGTATGCCTGTCCAGTGTCTCTCCAGAAGTCCCAATCTGGCGGTCTCTTCTTCCAAATTCCGCTCAGTCGAATTTTCCGTTTTTTCAGCACTTTAAATGCTACGCGAAGATCCTGGCCATTCTGTACAAGGGCAAGTTCTCCTTCATCACCTTCAAAATTCGCCATACAAGGGATCACATCATTTCCATCACATTTCTCGCCGTACTCTTCAGCCATCCCATTGCATGACTTTGATCCCTTTAGTAAATAGCCGTAAGAATCTTCATCTTTACCTATCATGAATCCACAGGAGCTCAGAGACCAACTAACACGTACTTCATGCACATCAATGTCTTTAGAGTATAACTGTTTCACGGGTACTTTTTCCATAACCTTCATTTCAAAGCAAACTTTGCCATCACCGTCAAGGCTTAGAAGTTTAGGAGACATAGGCTGCTTTCTTTCCTCTTTGTTTGAGAAACACAAGATCTGTACTGCAATATCTTCTCCTTCTGCACCAGGGCCATACCGTACACCCTCAGATAATAGATCACGCTGAACTTCATTTTCTGGTATGTCTTTAACAACTGTTCCATCCTTGGTGACATGTAACCATCTCTTACTTCTGCATGTAAATGACGGCTGCTCAGTCTCTGCATTAGAACCTCTGCCACGGTTACTTCCATTAGTTAGGGACATAGTAACATTGTATCTCAGCCCCTTCTTGTTGCTATTAGCATCAGGCGGTAAAACAACTTCTGCCTCTTCTCCTCTTTTTGGGTTGACTATATTATTTCCTGACTCCCCTTTCACAGACAACATGGAGTCATTTTTCACCATTTGTCCACCCGACATTTGGCTAGAGACAAACACAGCAACACCTTTATCCACAATGGCTTCAGACACTTTAGCTGTTGGGACAACATATGCGTGGTCAGTCTTCTTACAGATTCTTGTTCCACACTTTTGAAAACCCTTCACCTTATTTACCATCTCACAGCCCTCTAGGCTTTGGACCTCATTGGTTTGAGGCTGGACCCACTCTGTCACAGGCAGTGTGTGACCAATCACAGTTTCTTCTTCTGTTGGACCTTCTTTGGCCTCCTCACATTTTGCAGGAAGTCCACCTTTAGCAGCATCTTCCTGGGGAACTATACCCTCTACTTGACGTTTTACCGAATCACGTGGTTTCATCATAATCTGATCATTGGTATCAACATTAGTGGACAGGTCACTCATGTCTGTCTGACTTAATGATTCTCCTTCCTCTGCCTCTATGCTGGCAGCTTTCCCCAATTCTAACGCCTTCTGTAGCGCACAAACCTCTGATTCCAGTTCCAGAACTTTCTTCACTGCCACATCTTTGAGCAGCCTCCATCTCAGCCTTCACCATTGCAACTTGCAGATCTTCCTCAATCTTCCTGACATCCTCTATGGCAGCAGATGTAGATGCCATCTCTTTATCCACTATGTCTCCCAATTCTAGGATATTCTGCAGTGTTCTTCCAACATTTGTCAGGTCAGCATCCTGGATAATATTTTCTGCTTCTCCCACTGTTCCCTGAACTATGTTGAACTGATCCTCCAACATATTCTGATAAAGCTTCTGCTCATCTGCAGACTTTTTGTCAAGTCTTTCATTCAAGTCCCGTATCTCAGTGGCTCTCTTATCTTGCTCTTGGTTGAATAAAGACTCTATTTCTTGAATCACATTTTTTCAGGGAGAACAGCTCTGATTCTTTAGAGGTTAACAGGTTCTGCAGCGAGTCCTTCTCAGCTTCTAGTACTGCCAGCTTTGAAGATAGTGCAGATGCCGACTGTTCAGTATTGGATAAAGACTGCTGCAATCGATCCAATTCTTCTCTTTTAGATTCCACTTCGGTTTTTGACTGTTCAATCTGAAAAGTGTGCTCTTCCAACTTTATTTCTGACTCACGCTTCATTTGATCCATCTGAAACTCCAGCTGTTTCTTGATTTCCTCCTGCTTGTTCACTTGCACCTTTAGTTTAGCAACAAGCATTTTTAGATCTACAATCTCAGTAGATAAATTAGACAGGTTTCTCTCAAACTGAATCCTCATGTCTTCTATCTGGAGGTCCAATTCTCTCTTGGCCTTTTCCAGCATCTCATAAGCATTAGCTTTGTTCTCATACAATATCTGCACAGATTCCAGGTTTTTCTCAACTTCATCCTTGGAGCTAACCAAATCCTCCATTTCAGTGCGCCGTTGCTTGTTGAGCCTCTTTAACTCGGCCTTCAATTCAAGGGCCTCTGCTTCAGCACTGTCACGTTCCTCTGCATATCTAGCAGAAAGAGTCTTCTCTTCACCAAGGCTGATCAAACTTTTTCTGCTTCCTTTTCAAATTTGACACAATCCGATGTTGATGATCAAGATCTACACCTACATCTTCTAGTTCCTGCTGCAGTCTAATTTTCGTCTTCTCAAGTTTGTCATAAGCAGCAGCCTTCTCCTCAAACCGTTGATTTGTAGCTTCTAGCTCCTTTTGCAACTTTTCCTTTAGTTCTTCAACAGAGTCCAAGGACCCAATACTATCCTCCATTTTTTTCTTCATATCAGTCGCCTGAGCCTGTAGTGTTGAAATCCGCTTTGTCAAATCTCTTTTTGCTATCTCCTCTTCCTCTAGTTGCTCAAGGAAACCCTTTTTCTCATCTTCCATTTGTCTTAGTTTTATACTAAGGTCAAGCTTCTGCCGGGTTTCTTCTTGCAAAAATTCCTGAGTGTCCTGAAGCTGCGATTCTAGTGTAGAAAAATCTTTGGAAAGTTTGATAAACTTGCTGTCTGCTTGAGAAAGAAGCCCTGTGACATTATTCAATTCTTTGTCTTTATTTTGCACCAAAACAGACAACTTCTCATTATCTTCACGAGATCCTGAGAGCGTCCTCTCCAGGCTGCATATTCTAGATTTGAGTTCACTTTCTTTGTTTAGCAGTTTCAAGCTCATCTCTCAATTTTTCACTGACACTCTCTTTGGCAATGGAGTCTTGAACATGCTGCTCCTTTAAATCCTGCAATTGCTTCTCAAGCACTTGCTTTTGCTCTACACTCTGTACAACTTCATTAGATAGAGCACATTTCATATCAGCAAACTCCTTCTTAGTGACACAGTCCAATCCAGGCAAACCCAGTACCACATTTTTACAATGACTAGAATTTGAACTCCTCATAGATTCAAGATCTTTCTTTAACTTCAGGTTCAATTTAAGGTGCTCTTTTTCTAATACCTCAAATTGCCGTTTAATCTCATCTTGAAGCTGCTGCACCCTAATATTTTCATCTTTGGCGCTTTCACGCATACAGTCAGCAAGGACATATTCCATCATAGAACAGAGGTGCTTTAGAAACACTGAGTCACCATCATGCAACCCTTTATCTTTACTTGCACTCCACATGCTCTGTTCCGGGTTTTGTATCTCTCTGCATTCAGACTGTTGCACTAATAAACCTGTGCATAACTTCTCTGCTTTTTTTTACCAGCTGAAATTCTCTTTTTCTTGCCCATGGTTTACTAACAAGATTACACAATATTCCACAGCAACGTTGGGTTCAACCGGCAGCAACTTTTTTGCTATCTTCTGCAGTCACATGTATTCAAACAGTTAACTTATGTGGCACTACAACAACCAGCATTTTCTTCTGTCCTCCACAGATAACACCAACATGGCACCATAGCCTTTCACATAGACTGTTTGCAATATCCAGCTTCTACACACATTGCTTACTTTCTTGCCATCAGCAAACACTTCACAGACTTCTGTGCCACAGTATACACAAAGTCCATTCCCTGGATTCCTCTTCCAGACTTGTACTTTCACCAGGTTTTACAAACACATTGCTATGTTGCAAATCACTCACCCCTCCTGGGTTTCTTCAGTTGAAATCACAGATTTCTTCCAGCTGTAGGCCACAATGCACACTTAGCAGTACTGCAATCACAAACCACTTGTCTTTCAGGACTTGCGTGGATCTCTTTATGCGCGCGGTCTCCACCATATGTGACAGCTTGGGGGGAATTAAACTCAAAATGGCGGCTTGTCCTGGTCCGGACAGCGGTGGTTCGTGGTACTGGGCGCCAGAAAGATAGCTTTCAGACAGTCCAAGTGTAAAATAAACGTGGCTTTATTCAGCTTAACTGCAACATAACAAAACAACAAAAAAAAACTATGCCACAGTTAGGGTCCTAACTCACTCCTTGAGTCCCTAACTGTCCTGACTGTTGCTCAGCTCCAGCAACCGTCCTCTGTGGATGCCAGGACAGAGCCTCTCTCTCTGTCCTTAGCTGGTCCACTTGAGCAGCCGGACTAATGCTCCACTCAGCAAAAGTCCCCTGTGGCCCCAGCCCTGCTGGCACAGACAGTCTATCTGTCCAACTGGTCCACTATCTCCTGCTCTGTGCAGGATACTCCAGTCCTCTGGAGTTACACGCCACCCAAAGGCGTGGCTGAGAGCCTTTTCTGGGCTGGGCCTGGGTCGCTCAACAGCGCCCTCTGGTTCACATACTCACAATATATATATATATATATATATATATATATATATATATATATATATATATATATTTTATTTTTTTATATATAAAGGGTTATTATAACAGTTTACCCTTATAAATAATACTTCACCCTTACAATAGCCCCTCTTATATTTAATAGCTCCCACTATAAATAATAGTTCCCTCCTCCTATAAATAATAGTTTGCCCCCTTAGCAGGTAATCCCTTTCCCTTACCAGAAAACAATAAATCTTTTACTCACCTTATCGCGCTCCCAAGAAGAGTGGAGCAGCCAAGGACTCCCCTTATAGTAGCGGAACAGGTGGCGCGATGTAGTGACGTCATCACGCCACCTGAACAGCGACATCCTGTGCGTTACCAGTGGTCCTCTGTGGCAGTGCAGAGACTTTTCAGCTCGCCGATGGAGCTCCCAGGATTCAAGCCGTCAGGCTAAAAGTCTGATGCTCAGAATCCCCGCTTGCCCGCCCCCTCCCTTAACGCCTGTTCTGGACCCCACACAGCATAATATGCTCCGCAGTGGCCCCCATGCAGTATTAGGTGCTCCACAGCAGCACCCCCTCCGATAACCACTGCTATTATTATACTGTAAGGTTTGCGCAGACCCCAGAATATAATAAGCAGAGGCCCAGGAGAAGTGATTAAAAATAAACAATTATACTCACCTTGCCTCACCTCTCCTGGGAATCCTTGGTCCGTCCATGTGTCTTTCCCATTTTCCTTGGTCCCCATGGGCCGTGCCCCAAATGTCACCACTGGGCCCTGTGATTGGACATCAGCGGTTACGTGGGGCGCGATGATGTCATTACGCCAGCGAGCCCCATGTGACCGCTGGGGCCCAATCAGAGGCCACAGCTGTGAGGTCTGACCTCAGTCAGTGGCCGGAAGAGTGCCGGAAAAAGGATGCTGAGTCCAGGACAGGTGAGTATAAGTATTTTTTTTTTTTTTTTTTTAGTCACCTCCCCTGGGCTGGCATCTAATAGAAAGGGGCCTGGTCGGGAGATTGCACTTACATAGCAGCAAACAATCCACAAGTTAGGAATGACTTGGTAGGATCCATCGGAGCGGAGCATTTTATGGGAAGGGGTTACACCTATTTGTTCCCGACACTGAGGTTTACGTATCCTGATTCCAGAACATTTCTGAGTGGTGGACCTTCTGTGTGTAATGTTAGGATGGTCAGGAATAGGGTCTATGAGAAGAGGATCATTAGGTAAGATGTTCCAGTGACGCTGAAGCTATCCCCGATGTCCAGAAGTGAAAGTGCTGATGAAACTGAAAGTAATCTCAAAATGATTTTCTTATAATCTATGTTCGTTTTCAGGCGACCTCCTTGTGAGAATTTTATTGCTTTCTGAAGAACATTTGTAATGAAGATTCTGGTTTTTAGTTTTTTTTTGTTTTTTTTTTCCCTTTAAATGGCCGTCCAGGACTTTGGGAGAGTTCACAAAAGCTCGATGCTCCCCATGTGACTGCTAAGGCCTGTGACCCTTGACTGAAAGAGGACCGAGAGAGCGACAGCCACCAGGAGGAGGCCCAGAAGAGGTGAGGGAAGGAGTAGAAGTAGTTTCACACCACCTGCTCTAGTGTTGGGTGAATAAAGTCCCAGTACAGGGGGGCAGTCATATAGGAACGAGAGGTCACATTTATGACTGTTCCTCATTCTGCTTCTAGACATAAAGACATTGATCCAGTACTGTGGAATATCACGTATGTTCTTCTGCTCCTGAACACGGGATACACTCTCTTCTGTGATTCCTGTATATTACATGCCGACAACTTCTGACATTGCCACAAACCCTCCCACCTTGATATCTATGGCTTATATCTCTGCATGTTCCTCCTCTCCACACCCAGTGTCTGACCTGCTTTGTATGTATATATACCCCAAGCGATGTACTTACCACTTTCTATGGCCTGTTGGAGGTGTCAATCTGGTAATACGTTTCTCTGTCCATCACGTATCTATGAGCCTTGCCATTAGTTTTTCTGGTCCTCCTCTGAGTCTTCAGGGATGTGGAGCAGGCGGCGCCTCTACAGCTACTGACAATGTTATATAGTCTTGTATCTGACCTAGCACAACACTATGAGGAGTTACAACCATGACGTCATATACGTGATACCGCGATCAAGACATAACCCAAGGAGAAGGAGAGATTGGGTTTAAATAAGTTTACATATATATATACACACACACATGGATCCAGAGCCTGACTCAAATCCAGTCACATCTATAAAGGAAAGGAGAGCGGCGTCATGTGCCACCAGGCCCCTGTCCATTAGAAGCCTGTCCAGGGGAGGTCTGTAAAAATAAACATTTTCACCCATATCCAGGATGCAGACATTAGCTGCAGGCCTGAAGAGGAAGTGGCAGAGACAACGGAGAAATTCAAGGAATGAATTTTGCAGGTACATATGGTCAGAGCTGTGACCTGAGGACCCAGGATACACAAAAGGGGGGGTCTTCCTAATATGATGAGCCCAGTACACTAATATATATAATATTATATTACTGCCATTATAGTTCATGTTATATCCCTGCCATGGGTGTACTACAGATACAGAAGTGACCTCACCTATAGTACCTCTAATGACTGACTTGGGGCTGCCTACAAGGCATTATGGGGTGGCCATCTGGCTGCTACATGATATACTTGGATGGAATCAAATTCACTAGTTCACATGTTTAACCCCTTCCCACCAGTGACTTTTTGATTTTCGTTTTTCATTTGACTTCCACTCCCGCCCCTTCAAAACCCAATAACTTTTTTATTTTTCCCTTGTCAGAGCCATATGAGGTCTTAATATTTGCGGGACAAATTTTTTTTTCATGAAGCTACCATGTATTATTCTGGACAATGTACGGGAAAGCTGGAAAAAAATTCAGAATGGGGTGGATTTGAAGAAAAAGTGCATTTGTGCGACTTTCTTACGGGCTTCGTTTTTACGGTGTTCACTCTACAGTCATGGCCAAAAGTTTTGAGAATGATACAAATATTAATTTTTACAAAGTCTACTGCTTCAGTTTTTCTAATGGCAATTTGCATATACTCCAGAATGTTATAAAGAGTGATCAGCTTAACAGCAATTACTTGCAAAGTCAATATTTGCCTAGAAAATGAACTTTATCCCCCAAAACACATTTCAACATCATTGCAGCCCTGCCTTAAAAGGACCACCTAACATCGTTTCAGTGATTGCTCCATTAACACAGGTGTGGATGTTGATGAGGACAGGGCTGGAGATCAATCTGTCATGATTAAGTAAGAATGACACCACTGGACACTTTAAAAGGAGGCTGGTGCTTGCCATCATTGTTTCTCTTCTGTTAACCATGGTTATCTCTAAAGAAACACGTGCAGTCATCATTGCACTGCACAAAAATGGCCTAACTGGGAAGAGTATTGCAGCTAGAAAGATTGCACCTCAGTCAACAATCTATCGCATCATCAAGAACTTCAAGGAGAGAGGTTCCATTGGTGCCAAAAAGGCTCCAGGGCGCCCAAGAAAGACCAGAAAGCGGCAGGACCGTCTCTTAAAAGTGTTTCAGCTGCGGGATGGGGCTACCAGCAGTGCAGAGCTTGCTGAGGAATGGCAGCAGGCAGGTGTGAGTGCATCTGCACGCACTGTGAGGCGGAGACTCTTGGAGCAAGGCCTGGTCTCAAGGAGGGCAGCAAAGAAGCCACTTCTCTCCAGAAAAAACATCAGGGACAGACTGATATTCTGCAAAAGGTACAGGGAGTGGACTGCTGAGGACTGGGGGAAAGTCATTTTCTCTGATGAATCCCCTTTTCCATTGTTTGGAACATCTGGAAAACAGCTTATTCGGAGAAGAAGAGGTGAGCGCTACCACCAGTCTTGTCTCATGCCAACTGTAAAGCATCCTGAAACCATTCATGTGTGGGGTTGCTTCTCAGCCAAGGGAGTCGGCTCTCTCACAGTCTTGCCATGAATAAAGAATGGTACCAGAATGTCCTCCAAGAGCAACTTCTCCCAACCGTCCAAGAGCAGTTTGGCGCTCAACAATGCCTTTTCCAGCATGATGGAGCACCTTGCCATAAAGCAAAGGTGATAACTAAATGGCTCAGGGAACAAAACATAGAGATTTTGGGTCCATGGCCTGGAAACTCCCCAGATCTTAATCCCATTGAGAACTTGTGGTCAATCATCAAGAGACGGGTGGACAAACAAAAACCAACAAATTCAGACAAAATGAAAGCATTGATTCTGCAAGAATGGACTGCTATCAGTCAGGATTTGGTCCAGAAGTTGATTGAGAGCATGCCAGGGAGAATTGCAGAGGTCCTGAAGAAGAAGGGTCAACACTGCAAATATTGACTTGCTGCATTAACTCATTCTAACTGTCAATATAAGCTTCTGTTACTCATAATATGAATGCAATTCTATTTCTGTATGTGATAAAAACATCTGACAAACACACAGAAAAACCAGAGGGCAGCAGATCATGTGAAAATACAATATTTGTGTCATTCTCAAAACTTTTGGCCATGACTGTACAGCCAAAATGACCTGTCCTCTGTATTCTATGTTTCGGTACGATTCCAGGGATACAGAATTTATATGGCTTTATTTACATTTTAACCTCTTAACAAAAATCCAAAACTGCAAAATTATATATATTTTTTTAAAGTCGCCATATTCTGACACCCGTAACTTTTTTATACTTCTGTGTACTGGGATGCAGAGGGTGTCTTTTTGCGGGACCAGGTGTACTTTTTATTTATACCATTTTGGTGAATGTCTATCGCTTTGATCACTTTTTATTCAAATTTTTATCAGAGGCAAAACAGTGAAAAAACAGCGATTTGGCACTTGATTTTTTTTTTTCCCACTGCGGCGTTTACCGTACAGGAAAAATATTTTTATAGATTTGTAGACCGGGCATTTTCGGACACAGGGATACCTAATGTGTATGTGTTTCACTGTATTTAACTATTTTTGTATGTGTTCTAGGGAAAGGGGGGGGTGTGATTTGAACTTTTATTTCCTTTTTTTTTTTTTTTTTTGCAGTTATTAGACCCCCCTAGGGGTCTTGAAGCCCAGGGGGTCTGATCACTAATGCAATGCATTGCAAAAAAAGAGCGCTTCTATTGCAGGCTACATAGAGTAGCCTGCAATAGAAGTTAATGAAAGACAGGCCTGGGAGCCTTCACCAGGCTCCCGGCTGTCATAGCAACGGGACGCTGACCCCGGAGCTTGCTCCATGTGCCGGCAAAATGGCGACACCTGCGCGCTGCCGGAAAATAGAGGCCTCGGTCAGCTTTGCCATTCAGCAAACCGATCAGTCTGTCTAATGAAGCCGCCAAATCCCATGGAAGTTCACCTGTCAGTAAGGAGTAAAGAAACCAAAGGCTCAAACATCCAGGGTGGAGTCTACAGACATGAAGTCCAGGGCCATATATGAAAAAGTGCCAGATATAGTTTTGGGGATTGTTCCTTTAACATGTGAAAGGCTGAAATCTGATAAAGGACAATCATTCCATCAAAACTAGAGAGATACAAAGATGTTTTCTGGCTGGATATCCAGATGCACCAGCCCTTTACTGTCCATGAATTCCAGAGCCCTGGATATCTGCACCGCACATCTCTTCACGGTGTCTTCTGGGAGTCCCTCCTGAAATAGAGAAATCAATGAAGTCAACACAACGGAAAAATGTCTACAGGAAGGAAGAATATTGGAAATGTAGATCTCAAGGTAAATCAGGGACTTCTACTTACATGAGGTGGGATAAGAGAGAGCAGATCACCAGCCATCAACAGCTACTGGGCAAAGGCAAAGTAGTCCCAGGTCGTGAAGGTGAAGCCATAAGATGTAATGATGTTGGAATAGAGGGAAAGGAAGGAGATGCTGAACTCCATGAGGAAGGCAAATTCCATCATCTTCCTCCAGTCCATGACCTTCAATGCCTTTCTTTGATCTGTGTATTAAAAGATCATTAATTGTACATATATCACATACAGGACTTTATAGTGTCATCTCATTGGACATATAGGGATTGGTGTAACTACTTGTAGACCCCTCCAGCCTCTTACCCATCTAAGATCCCTCTATGATTATCTTATAATACACAGAATTTGTCCTTCCGCATGGACCATGTTTACAGATTCCTAAATGTCTACATCCTGGTGACTACAGACACTATTAATAAGTGCCCCCCATTCTATCTAAACCATAGAGATTCTGTCCTGCCATCATCTCCAGACTGTTCTATAGCTTTAATGATTGACCTGTTTTCTTGTCTTTTCCCTTGAGCACAGAGCCAAAGCCTCCATCTCCAAGCTTCTGTATGACCTGGAAGTTCTCCTGTAGATCCATGTGCTGTAGACCCTGGGAAGCGATGGAGATAAGTCCTTCCAGAATCAGCTCCATGTCTTGTCTGCTGGAGGCCATTGTGCCCTGTAGAAGGGAGAAACTATAGATTATTTTATGGCCATCATTATATATTCATCTAATCCTATAAAATCACATGACCTAAATGAAGTCTAATATATAGGAACATAGGCAGCTGCGGTTTGGATCATGTGACCTGCGATGCCGTCAGACGCAACATGTGCAGCTATGAGAAGAGGGCTGGCACATCGTTCAGGTGCCATTGTAACTTTCTACACACCTGCACATATTTCTAAATGACTTATCTATAAATATCTATCCCCCACCCACTGGCAGCACCCCAGACGAAGGCGGAGCGCCGAATCACTCATTGGGTGCGTGTCAGCTGGGCAGGCCATTCATCTACCTCTGCACACTATTATGGTTATGTACCATTATATGTGTACTTGATTGTTGTATTGAGCCATCTTTCATCCTTATACACCTGTTGCCTCTACATTTTATACATTGTTACTGGATCTCATTTTTATTTGGGATCTTGTCTCTTACATACTGAATCTGTGTTTAATTTATTACTCATATGTTAGCTCTTTGCAACATGGTGTTATTTACTTGGTACATACAGTACATTGTCTGAATGAGGATATGTTAGTTGTATACATGGTCTTTGCCCCATGTCTGACACGTTCTGCATTGTCTTGTCCATTTTTTTTGTCTTATATGCTGAGTGTCCTTCCCATTCTTCTTGGTCTTTTTATATAGGAACATAATACAAATGATGTATAATAAAGGAAATAATGGAAAATAAAGAAAAATGTCTCATGGTAAAAATACAGAATAATATGTTGGCGCTATATAAATAAAATGTATTAAAATTCTTAAGGAACACATGACAACTATTCTTACCAGAGATCTGATCTTCTCTATACCATATCTGCGCCTAAAAGAGGAGGACCCACCACCTAAGGACAGGAGACCAACAAAGGAATTGATACTCCCCTCCATCTCCAGTGTTCTTGCCAATCTGGACTCATAAGGTGTTCTAGACAAGTTCTAACATACGAGTGAAAGGATATTGAGTCCCCTCCACTCCAGTGTTTCAGAACCCGCCATATATAACAGGGTGCAGCAGTGTGACATTACCAAGGTGAGAAGGATGGTGTTTTTTTGGCCATTAGCATTTTAATAATATGAGCCTGGATGTTACCTGGCTATTCCCGTATCCCCTAATGACATTGGTTACCAGGATAATTGGGGGCCTAGTGCTAGCCTTTTCGCTAGCTTGTACTAACACTAAGCCCCACCATCTTAGCCACGGCTGCTCTCTGACGGACCACATCCATTACTAAAGGTACTAATAGTAATGGAGTGATGAAGCCGTCTGGCGAAACGGTCGTTGGGGTGGAGTGTGACTAGGTGAGGTTATAATGGTGGCTTATGTTTAGATTTATTTCCATTTTTCTAGTATTCACTAGATCTCTTTGGGCTATTATACTGCTTGTGGTATGTTTATGCATATATAGTGCTATATAGGTTGTTTTCAACCATCCTTACATATATTTATTTGTACCAGCGGTATATATCCCCTATTTATTATTATTGTGGCCCCCATTTCCCTCCCTATCGTTATTATGGTGTACCTTCATTATTTATCTCCACATACATGTTTGTTTCATTATTTATGTTAATAAAATGATATTTTATTATTTTTGTGTGGTCATGCTATTATGGTGTTCTATGGTTTTACATGATCTACAGAGTTTTTCATGCTTAGCTATTAGCCCTTTTTTGTGTTTAATAAAAAAGTAAATAAAATAGTATGAAGGAGAAAAAAAAAAAAAAAAAAGTTACAGCAGTCTTCTCTCCTGTATGCAAATGAATACAAGCCACAGTTCCATGAACTCTCACCCTTAACCATAAAAGGGCCACTCACCTACCACACTAGGCTACACAGGAGTGACGCCACCTTCTACAATCACCCATATAGATACCACCTGACACTTTATGGTACATCAGACACCAATAACTAACAAAAGGGTAACAAGCCAAAGCAATATCCACTCTTTGGAATCGTGGGGATGTTTAGAGCCAAGGACAACCTTATTACATTTTAATTTAAATAAGCAGGAAAGAGTACAGTGCTTAAAAAAAAAAGTAATAAAGACTTATACATGTATAAATGTAGAATAAAATAAAGAAGGAAATAGTTGGGCAGATCTACAGATGACCTGTATCCCAAATATCTGACCCAAGATCATGGACCCCTTATTGATCCCCAACCTACTGGAACCTTCACATGTAACTGGGATGTCATAATTTCTGTGTTTGATATACTGAGCCCTGGCTAGTCCTGCCTTTAGACTGACCAGGAGTGGTGACGTCTGGGGTTGGCAGCCACCCACAAAGACTTGTTAATTAGAAGGATATCCTGGTGAACGGGTCTGAAGTTACATACAAATTAGAATTACTGGGCACAGGAAACCCTCAGCTCAGCGAGGCCCACTGACACATTATAGTAATCATCCATATAATGTCCTCTATCATACAGGTGCCACGTATAGTAATCATCCATATAACGTCCTCCATCATACAGGTGCCACGTATAGTAATCATCCATAGAACGCCCTCCATCATACAGGTGCCACGTATAGTAATCATCCATAGAACGTCCTCCATCACACAGGTGCCACGTATAGTAATCATCCATATAACGTCCTCTATCGCACAGGTGCCACGTATAGTAATCATCCATAGAACGCCCTCCATCATACAGATGCTACGTATAGTAATCATCCATATAATGTCCTCTATCACACAGGTGCCACGTATAGTAATCATCCATAGAACGTCCTCCATCATACAGATGCCACGTATAGTAATCATCCATATAATGTCCTCTATCATACAGGTGCCACGTATAGTAATCATCCATAGAACGTCCTCTATCATACAGGTGCCACGTATAGTAATCATCCATAGAACGCCCTCTATCATACAGGTGCCACGTATAGTAATCATCCATATAACGTCCTCTATCACACAGGTGCCACGTATAGTAATCATCCATAGAACGTCCTCTATCATACAGGTGCCACGTATAGTAATCATCCATATAATGTCCTCTCATACAGGTGCCACGTATAGTAATCATACAGGTGCCACGTATAGTAATCATCCATAGAACGTCCTCCATCATACAGGTGCCACGTATAGTAATCATCCATAGAACGCCCTCCATCATACAGATGCCACGTATAGTAATCATCCATATAACGTCCTCCATCACACAGGTGCCACGTATAGTAATCATCCATATAACGTCCTCCATCACACAGGTGCCACGTATAGTAATCATCCATATAACGTCCTCCATCATACAGGTGCCACGTATAGTAATCATCCATAGAACGTCATCTATCACACAGGTGCCACGTATAGTAACATGATTTTTTTTTTTTTGTTACTAAAGATGTGCATGCAGTGTATAGTTGTAGGGATATCTGACACATGTTGGCCCCATGTTGCGGAAACGCAGCTTTTTCTGTTGCGGTTTTTTGAGCCAAAGCCAAGAATGTCTACAGACGCAAAGGGAAATATATAGGAAGCTTCTTATACTTCTACCTTCTACTCAGTCTACTCCTGGCTTTGGTTCAAATTTGCAACAAAAAAAAATCTGCATTTCCGCAATGTGGGGCCTCAGCGTTTCTCATGTTAGGCTGACAGCACCAGAAGTCAATACCACAAACTATTTACTACAACTTTGTCGTAATCCACAAATAAATACACAAGTTACATCCACATAGTTAACCTGGTGAGAGGAGAATTCAATGTAGAAATCTGCAGTATAAACTGACACTGTCCTGCAGGCTGGGATTTCGATCAGTCCTACAAGCACAGAATGTTTTTATGCCACAGCTTTATTTCTTGTAGATTTTATATCTAGAACTATTTCTCACTCTCTCTACATACACCTTTATCATAAAACACATAATATACATATAATACACATCATACAGGCAGCTGTTTAGGTACTCACTGACCTTCTATAGGGAATCTGCTGGATTGTTACTAACTCCCCCTCTGTCCTGACTACTATATATATATATATATCTATCTCACAATAGCCCACTGACACCTCCTGTTCAGCTGTGGAGTGGGGGAGGGGATGCAGAAAATAGGAGGAGACAAGGTTAACCCTTTTGTGCTTTTGCAGAGTTCTCTCTGTAAGTGCCCCCTCTCTAACCCTGCACCTGAGACATCTGCCCCTCCCCCAGCTACACCCCTGGATAAGTCCATCTGGAGCTAATTCCAGTGTGGCAGGTCCGTGTATCCTGCAGGGCACAGTGTTACGTCCGCTGTCTGTCTTCTCACCATCCTGACACCTCTGACCACTCACTGAGGTCATTTATTACATCAGGTATTTTCTTCCTAATAATCCCAGCACGGGTCAGGAGGCCTCAGAAAATGTTGTGGATTTCAGTTCAATCATTAATTCACTGGCCAAAGCACCCCTGCCCCTGCCTTTGCCTTTGCCCCAGCCCCAGCCCCAGCCCCAGCCCCGAGCCCTGAGCCCCTCCTTGCTCTGTGCACTTTTACACAATGAGTGCACCAAAGACGCTCCATATCTGTGGCGGAAAACGGGTGTAGATGGACTAATAATCTCCCCCCATTGTTCTAAGTGCCCCAAGTGGTGCTTGTACTTATGGACTGAGCGGTGGGAGACTCTACTGAGTCTCCTCACAACTTTGACCTGATACAAGAACTTGGATCAGGATCTTATGGAAACCTTCAGGTGAGATGATGATGGATGATTACTATGATGATTGTGCCATTGAGCTGGTCTTGGCTCTTGGTTACCATGTAGCTAGCATGTCTCCAGAATGTCCTGTGTTGTCCTTCAGGTTCTTTTCTAGCTGGATTATATGTCATTTCTATTTTTCCCTCCTCCTATGTTCTGGCTTTGCTTCCTTCCCCTTCAGGGAGAGTCCACCAAGTCTTTATGATGTTTGTTTGTTGCATTGTGTCAGGCATCACAAGTTATCATTCATGTATTATCTCCAGATGTCTCTTAGCCTAGATACATAGCCAGGCCTTCAAATGGTTAACCCTTTCCCGACATCCGCCATAATAGTACAGCGAATGCCGGGTGTTTAAAGATGGCGGCTGCTCAGGAGTTGTGCGGCCGCCAAGTCTCTGCTCTTTTATATTGATCGCTGGCATTAACCCCTCTGGCGCCTCGTTCAAAGCTGACCAAGGGGCCATTTTATCGGCAGCGCGCGGGTGCCGCCATTTTGATGGGGATCGCCAGCACCCGGAGCAAGCTCTGGGGCCGGCGTCCCATTGCTATGACAGCCCGGAGCCTTCTGAAGGCTCCCAGGCCTTTCTTTAGTTACTTTCTATTGCAGGCCGCGCTATGTAGCCTGCAATAGAAGAGCCGATTTTTTTGCAATACATTTAGCATTTTAATGCATTGCATTAGTGATTAGAACCCTAGGGGGTCTAATAAATGGAAAAAAAATAAATAAATAGTAAAAAAAAAATATATAAAAAATTTTAAAAGTTCAAATCACCTCCCTTTCCCTAGAACACATATAAAAGTACTTAAATACTGTGAAACACATACACATTAGGTATCCCTGTGTCCGAAAACACCCGATCTACTAATCTATAAAAATATTTTTCCCATACAGTAAACACCGTAGCGGGGAAAAAAAATCAAAAGTGTCAAACCGCTGTTTTTTCGCCTCTGATAAAAATTTGAATAAAAAGTGATGAAAGCAATAGATATTCCCCAAAATTGTAGAACTAAAAAGTACACCTGGTCCCGCAAAAAAAGACGCCCTATACGTCCCAGTACGCAGAAAAAAAAGTCTTTTAGAAAAAACATTTTTTTGCACAGTTTTGGATTTTTGTTAAGGGGTTAAAATGTAAATAAAACTACATAAATTTGGTGTCCCCGGAATCGTACCGAAACATAGAATACAGGTGACATGTCATTTTGGCTGCACAGTGAACGCCGTAAGAATGTTGCACAAATGCACTTTTTCTATAAATCCACCCCATTCTGAATTATTTTCGAGCTTCCCAGTACATTGTAGAGAATAACTAATGGTAGCAACATGAAGAAAAATTAGTCCCGCAAACATTAAGACCTCATATGGCTCTGAGATCGGAAGAATAAAAAAATTATGGAACTGGGGGTGGGGTGGGGGAGGGTGAGACGAAACGAAAATCGAAAAATTCCTCCGGCGGAAAGGGGTTAAAGGGGTTGTTGGGGGAGATGATGGATGATGATGATTTCTGTGCAACATCTCTATTAGTGACAGAATTAGACCACAACGTAATAGACCATGACTCCCTTCATCCTCTTTAACTCTCCTCTGATCTTGTCTTCCATTTTCAACCCACAGGTATGCTTCCCTATCTAATCTAAGAAACTAACACACCACAACTCCCAGCATAACTCCACCACTGCTTGTTTATAGTCTCGTCTCTGCTATTGGTAGGTTTTGATCCTATTTCTGTCAGCACCGTCTCTCTCCTCCTGCTGTGCTACGTTGTCTTGTGTCCCCCCTTTATTCGCTTGATTCTTCCCTGATTCTATTTCCATTAGTCCACATGTATCTCCAGTTCTCACCAGTAACACAGACTGTTATCGATCCCTACTAGCAAGCAGTCTATATGTAAGTCTAGAGGTCCGTTCTGTGCAACTCTAAGGGCAAGTTCACACAGAGGAATTTGGGTGTAAAAAACCCCATCAGACTGAGGCCCCACACCAAGCCAAAGCCAAGACTGGCTACAGAAGGAATGGGAAATATCTAGGAAGCTCTTAGACTTCTCTTATATTCCTCTCCTACTTCTCTTATACTTCTATCTTCTGCTCCATCAACTCCTGGCCTTGGCTCAAAAAAATTCAGCAAAATCTGCAGCAAAGAAATGGAAACATGGCTGATACCCTAGACGCCACCTCCCCTGCTGCATTCTCCTATGGCAGTCTCCAGTTTTCCCACAGTCCTTGCCCCAACAACAAACCTCACCATTATCTGCGCTCACCCTCCCATCTTTTGAAATGCACTCTTTGCATTTTCTCACCCTACAATTGCCAAGTGGCTGTCATTTACTATCCACCACCTTTCTCCACCACTTCACCACCTGACTCATGCACTTCCTCTCCACTGACGCCCCCACTATCATCACAGGAGATATTAACATCCCCATTGACTCAAACCAACCTTCTTCAGCCATCTGTATTCCCTATCCATCCACTCTCTGACATATCTTCACTCCAGGACGCAGAGGCCACCACAGTTTTCTATAACGCCGCCATTACATCTGCCCTTGACTCAGTGGCCTCCTCACACACACCAGAGCTCAATCAATCCATAGGCAACCCTGACAAAAAGAAAACTGAGACGTGTTTCAAGGGTTGCAGAACGTCTCTGGAAGAAAAGTCACTCCAAGGAAGATGTCATCAGTTATAAAGAGGCAGTTCTCAACTTCTAGAATGTCCTCTCCTCTGGAGAACAGGTCTATTTCACCACATTCATGTCTTTCTTATCCCATGAGCCCAAACCGTTAATAAATTTAAACACATTACTGACACACCCATCCTTAAGAAACCCTCCCTCACCCTGTCCTCTCCAGCCAACTATCGCCCCATCTCACTGCTCCTGTATGCCTCAAAACTCCGCGACCAACAACAACATATCCACTCTGAACTTTTCTCCAATCTCTCGTCCATTTTATTCTTAGGCTTCAGACCCCATTTCTCCACAGAAACTGCCAGACTGTAATCTGTCAACCAAAGTCACAAACAACCTACTAACTCCCTTAACATCTCAGACCTGGCCCTTTCCTGGATCTCCTCATACCTCACCAACCGCACATTCAGCGTCTCCCACTCGCACACCACCTCCCCGCCATGCCCTCTTTCTGTAGGTGTCCCCCAAGGCTCTGTCCTAGGACCCCTCCTGTTCTCCATCTACACCCTAGGCCTTGGCCAACTCATAGAATCCCATGGTCTCCATTACCATTGCTATGCTGATGTCACCCAAATATATCTCTCTGGACCAGACATTATCTCTCTGTTGTCCAGAGTATCTAGAAGCCGTAGCCTCCTTTCTCTCCTCCCGCTTTATCAAGCTCAATATGAAAATGGAGTTCTTCATCTTATCCCCACCTGACCCATCTATCAGAGTTAAGCCTTATCCTCTAATCCCCCTTGTACACCATGGGATTAATATACTAATAATAAATTATGATATGGACCCAGGGTTCCCGACCTCGTCACAACTATGGAGATATGGAAGTAGCACTCTGCCCCTCCATCCTTCCCTGGGTGCATCATTATCATCATTCCCCATATTAAGTAAGTGAATTTATACTCCCGGAGAACTCCTTTAAGTTTGTTGCATTAACCATTTACCAAGCCAAAATAGCTTGTTGACCCTCTTCTGGCACTGATCGGCCCATCATTAGCTCCTCTATGACAGTGGCTTTACCCCACAACATCCTGTTCCATTCAGGCTCTACATTGTATTCTTGTGATTGCTCCGGTATAACAGTCATGGTTTGCTTTTTTTTTGTTTTGTTTTCTCTAACAGTTTGGAGAATGTTGTGGAATATGAAGACGTCTGAAAATTAATCACTAATGGGTCGTGATGCTGAGTAAAGAATTTACGCGGTGGCAGGTGAGAAGGGAACTGGAAAAAGCCCCAGACAAGTGGCAGAAAGTCTCCATTGAAGCCAGAGGAATGTTCTGGGATTTGTTGGCTATAAATCCCTCTGACAGATGTTCAGCCATGGACATTCTAAAATATATTCATCTGTCATGGAAAGTGGAGGACCCTTCAGAGGACATTGCAAGGAACTCCAACACCTTACCTTATGATGTCCACGCTGGAGCCACATCAACCAGATCATCTGGCCTTCTACTAGACCAGGAGATGCTATGCCTTACCCTTGGAGCCGAGGTAGAGATCACCTAAATGTGTTACCATCCAGTACATGGACATGAACACTTGGAGGTAGGTTGTCTAATACACAGATGGCAACCTAAAAAATAGAGGATGGAGATTAAATACCTGGGACCTCCCTTTGTGCACTATAAGTACAAGGAGTAATAATTTTGGTGCCCACTGTGATGGTCTGAACAAATTCCTCTAATTGATTTATTGTTGAAAATCCAGAATAAGGTTAAATTCACATTTGTCATCTCTGAAGTCACTTGTTCTGATGTATCATCGGATCAGCACAACAGACTGAAATGCTAATATAATGACGAATGCAGGCAAAGGGGGGTGGGATTTACCAATATTAACTGGCGTAGAGGGATGATATTGTGGTGCACATTTGGTACTAGGCCCTTTCGAGCACCAGCTGTGCACTACAATCCCTGTACTGTGTCTCACCCACCTCATAGTGTAGATGTTTGCAGAGCGGGGGTGAGGACGTCTCGGTGCGCCATATTTATTACAACTCTCTCCAGTTCTCTAGTGTGGGCAATAATGATATCTATATCAGTTTTTAAGTGACGTCTTCATTCTGGTGCGTGGATGTCTGACACGTCTATGAAGAGGTCGGATCCTCTCTGTAAATCCCTCGTTCTCGCACATGTGGAGACTGACCTACAAGACCCCCGAATAAAACTGCCCCCACGTCTCTGCATCAGTCAGCATTCATGTAATGTAACCGAACTGACTTCCCCCTCCGTCTCCCATTCCTGGACTTTACATTACAGAAGGTCAAGTCCTGGTTCACATTTATCATCTCTTATGTTACAATGTTCTTATCTAAAAACAATAAGAAGACAGAATAAAGCAGAGCGAGCTCCGTCTACTCCGCCATTATATTCACTCTCCAGTCTGTTCTTATCCTATGACAAATCAGAACAACGGACGTAAAATGTGAACTTGGCCTAGTAATGATCTTCGCTCTCCTGTGATGTAATCTCTGATCCGGAGCTGGGTAAATATTCTCTTTGATTAAATTTATCTCAGAATTTCTAGAAGCCGAATCTGATGAGACCTTTCTGGAGCCTCAGGATTGTGCTGCAGCCCCAGAGACGTCTCCTGGTCTCGCTGACATGTTAGATCAGGAGATCGATGTGATCTTTTATATGATGTGGCCTGAATCCTGTGACTGTCCTCATGTGCTCCATAAACTACATGTGAACAATACCTTACAGTGCGGCCATTTATAACGCCGCAGTATTTCTGCTCACATTGCAGGTTCTTAGTCACCGGGTCTTTCAGTGTTTTTTTATCTTTCGCTTCCTTTCTGGTTTCCACTTTGGCTTCTACATCAAAAATATTCAATGCAGAAGCAAAAGTGGAAACCAGAAAGGAAGCGAAAAATAAAAAACACTATGAAATATAACCCGGTGACTAAGAACCTGTAATGTGAGCAGAAATACTGTGGGGTTATAAATGGCCGCACTGTAAGGTATTGTTCACATCTATAACTATTGTTTATTCAGTTTACAGGGTAGAAATTCACCAAACCCAGGAACCTTGAATTTCCATAAAACGATCGGCCCGGAACGCTGCCATTATATGAGAGAATCGGCGGCTCCTGACCCCGGGGTGAAGAGGATTCTGGGCCGTGATGTGTAACAAACCCTACCAAACCTCATCCTACTGTATATAGATGTATATCATGAGATGTCTTTACACACTACATAATCTGCAGCATCAGACTCCTCGATACTTTATCATCACTTTTAGCCACAACAAACACAGGTCGTAGAATTTCTGCTCCGTTATGTAGAGAAGCGTCATCAGATCCGGAATCTACGGACAATTCAGTAAAGAGCCACGTGTCTACAGTATTACAGCACAACATGGAGCTGTCACATACACTGCTATACTAAGAAGGTGCCGACTGAGCCAAAATACTATTAACCCTATCAGCACCTGCAAAAGTCCTGGATCTGCACCAAAGGGGACATCATCGGATCAGAACAGGAAACCCTGCCAAGATGAAAAGAAAAAGTAAGATCAAGACCGAGAGGAGCCGAGTGTGCAGAAGAGGAATCCCCGACTACACCAGACAATGGACCAGACACTCCAGACACTAACTTTACAATTAGAGATGAGCGAATTTCTCAAAACGATTCGATCTGAATTAATTTGCAGAGAATCACGTTAAAAAACTGTTGTTTTCCTAGTTCCAGAGAGCCTGGGGATATGGGGATATGCATTTTAAACTAAGGACACATCAGAATAGCCTTTAGAAAGGCTATTCTACTCCTACCTTTGCCGTTGCATCACGTCCCCTCCGATGTCCCGGTCCTCCTAGCTCGTGTAAGAAAACAATAAAGATGGCCGCCAAGCATGCGCCGCCATGTAGGAATAGAATAAAGATGGCCACTGAGCATGCGCTGTCGGCTCTGCGCATGCTCAGCGACCATCTTTATTGTTTTCCTACATGAGCTAGGAGGACCAGAACATTGCAGGGGGTGTGATGCTACGGCAAAGGTAGGAGTAGAATAGCCTTTCTAAAGGCTATTCTGATGTGTCCTTAGTTTAAAATGCAATTCATTATCACGAAGCATGAGGAAATCCGGATTCGATTCGAATAGAAGATTTCCTAAAATTCCACTTCATCAGCTTCGATTTGCTCATCTTTAATTACAATGGTCGCTGACAGGTCGTAGTTTACCAATTCCCGCCATCACTTACCTGGTTTGACACAACTTTATTCAGCATTACACAGTTTTGCTCCTGAGCAGATTTACAGAAGTACAGAAGCTGAATAGAGTATCAAGCTGGAATCTAAGAACATTCTGGGCGCACAAATACCAGTGTCTATGACCAGAGCTGGTCGGGTGTAGAAAGAAAAGACAAAGGCTATAAAGAGAGAGAAAATACTGGTACGAGCCAAGTGCACATGAACAGCCCAAAATCCGAGGCCGCGGGTAATGCAGAAAATAGTGCACACACCACAGCAACACAACCCCCACTTACAATATACACCCCCATGTATAAGCAATAATACATCATAAACCCACCAAGGTGGAGGAATCTGGGGATGATGATGATGATGATGGTTTCTTATTGTCTTCTGCTGAACAATGTATCTTCTTATCAGGGATGGACAGAACATTGTGTGTGAGTTTTATTGATATTGTTATCTTTGAGTGATATTTGGGGGTCACCATTGTGTTTTTTTCCCCCAGTTTGGTGGGGGGTGACGTTATTTTCACTCCTATAAAGCTTTATCAGAATCTTATACATTCTACATCCTGGTAATCTCTACAAGGGTATCAAACATGAGAAGTTGTATTATTGTTACTTTTCTGCTCCATCACAATAACAATGTGTCAGTATTTTTGTATAGTGCAGGGGTGGAGCCTCATTGTAGTGTGTTTTGTCACTCCAGTGAATGTTGAGGTTGTCAGGTCCAAATACCCTGAGATTTTCTGACATTCTGTAGACTTAAACGGATTCTTTCAGGGATTTTTAACTAAAAGCACGTCGGAATAGCCTTTAGAAAGGCTATTCTTCTCCCACCTTTATTTTTCAGGCCTGAGCTGCCGTTTTTGAGATTTGTCTTCTTTCTTTGTTATGAAAATTGGTCTTCAGAAATTACAGGCTTGTCATAGGTTCTAGCGTCTCCGCAACATCACCACCCACCGAGCGTGTCGGCCATTTTGATGTGGCCTCTTACACGAGCGTACTGTGCCTGGATCCTGAAGACACGCTCGGCAGGTGCTGACGTTGCGGAGACACTAGAACCTATGACGAGCCTTGCTTTGAGAACAGGGGGAATGCCCCCTGTGCTTTCTGAAGACCAATCGAATATTTTATTTTTTTTTTTTTTTTTGTATGATAGAATCCCTTTAACATTTTGCAGTTTATTGTGTCCGGATTTTCTGGTCATCTCTTACAGCTGCCAAATGGAGTCTGATTTGTATATTTTCTATGGCTTTTAGTGCATGGAGGAGACACAAACTACATGACAGATCTGCTACAAGGCTCTACTACCAGTCTTGCTGGGAATTTGAGGGTAAAACATGCACTTGTGGGGTTCATCAATTCTCTTTAAACCGTCATAAATTTGTAGGTTCTACTTATCACCCATAATGCAGGTAGATAAGACTTGGGGGCGTCACATGGCGTGTAATGTCATTGAGTGTATCTCTCCTCCATGGCTATGTATTTATCTCTATCTATGGACGTCCTTGTATTTATCTATGGATAGCTCTATAGCTTTTTGTTTTTTCTTGCATATGAAACATTTTAACTTTTTATTTATGTAGGTTATACATTGTGCAATATGAAACAACCCACAATCCTGTACTGCGGCCTTGTGTGATATCAGCCATATGTGCATTGTGTTATTTCCAGTTGACCTCTGACCCATGTCCTGGCGCCATTTTATTTTATTCATTGTTATTGTGAACCTGTTTTGGGTGTGAAATGTGTAATTCAAAATAAAGTATTTTTCTCTGTGTTTGCACTGCGCCTCCATCTATGGTCCTCACCTCAGCGTCACCGCCCGGTAACACCCAGCTTTTCTACAGTGGGCAGTGAGAGCTATAAATGTGGCCCCATATTGGTGGGGTCTGTGGCTGCGGCTCCTGCTGTGCATAAACAGTTGTAGAATTGCTGAGATTCTGTTCTAAGGCCTTATTCACACGGTCTGTATTAGGTTAGTTTCTAATCTACATCACTAAGCCAAATCCACAAGTGGAACATACAAATCTTTCCATTATTGCTTTTCTTCCATGTTCTGGACTCTCTACAGGTTTGGCATCATAAATACTGAACATGTGAACATGGCCTAAGAGCTTTTTCATGAAGATATATAAACTTCTTATATTGGACATTAAATGAATAGAACGGGAAATTTTATGCTATGTTTGTTACCAGTTATCACATGTCCTGCCAGATGAGGTCTATTATAATTTCCCTTCAAGCTGATGTCACCACCCTAAATCCTCCTAGTAGGGAGAGTTTGGGTATACTGATCATATTTCATCAGATGGGTCTTTGGCGTTCTAGCTTATTACATTCCTATCAGTAGCAGGGCTGTGGAGTCGGAGTCGTGGAGTCGGAGTCGGTGCCTATTTTGGTGGAGTCGGAGTCGGTATAAAATGGACCGACTCCGACTCCCAAAATATATAATAAATTGGTACAGTTAGTAGTACAATGCAGTATGTGCTGAATATATTTTCATAAGAATTTGGGAAAATGATGAAATGTTGAAAATGATGAAATGTCCTGTAAAGGTCTGTTCTATTCCTCATATAATGATGGGACTGAGTTCTGAGTGAACCTATAAGGTTTAGCACCATTATCTGGAGTAAGCAAGTCGGAGCCGGAGTCGGAGTCGGAGTCAGGGGAAATTGAGGAGTCGGAGTCGGAGTCGGGGCTTTGGCGTACCGACTCCACAGCCCTGATCAGTAGCGGACCAGGATCCAATCTGTGGCCCACATAACAGTGTGAACAAATCCATTTCACTGTGTCTATTCAGGAAACCACATTCTAGATCTTTCTATTGAGCATTTCCCTCCACTGTGTAATGTGGGGCCATCGGGCGTCATCCATGGCTACTGAATAACTACAGGAAAGACAACCAGAAAAACAGATGGATTGTCTGAGCTGTTTCCAGAACCTGTTGGGTTTATGATAGTTTGATCTTTGAAGTCGTGGACTAGAAGATCCTCCCATTACAAGTGGCTGTATCCACCGCTTATAGGTCTGTACTAGGGACACTTACCTGCTTATTGTGACCCTAAGGACTTTATTTATAATACAATCGCCATATCAGTCCCTCTCTCCTTCCCTCACCCACCTACAGCTCTATCACAAAGTTGTACATGTGGATGTAAACTGCTGTTTGGGCAGAAGGGAAGGAGTGCCATTTGGTTTTTGGAGCACAGATTTAGGTGGTTTTCAAAAGCCTCATGGTGTCCAAAAAACCAAATAGCGCTCCTTCCCTTCTGCGCCCTGCCATGTGCCCAGGATAACACCTGTATAACTCTGTTATACCCAGGATAACCCACTTATAATGTGGGCATTAGCACTGGGTCTGTATAATACAGCAGAGAGCCGGCAGCTCCTGAAAGGCTGCCATATTTAAATACCTGCTATCTGCTGTAATACTACGGTGGATGTCAAGAAGGAAAACAGGAACTCCTCTGGGGGTGTATCGAGCATTTTTGCCCCTTTGAGTGTTCACTTATTTTTCAGAAATGAATGTACTGCAGATTGCAAATCTTTAAGAAATCAGTCATATCAGTGCTGAATGTTGTGCCTGGCTTTTCTGGTGACATAAGGGTGAGAAATGCATTTTGGTGACTGTGAAGGCCGCTCAGGGTGACAGCAGCCATCTTTGGTCATACAACTGGATTTGTAGCCAGTCCCAGTGTGACCCTAAGACTTCCCCCACAACTTGTTTTGATGCCCGTGAGGGGGGGGGGGGGGCGGGGAGGCGATAGGGGGGGCTGCCCGGGGGGGGGGGGGGCCCCCCCTCTTTTGTGGGCGCACTATCAAAGTATCAAGAAAATTGGGATTTTATCCATCTAAACCAGTAATATGAGATTTACATACGGGGGTAATTTGTTGTAAATTCCCACAAATTGAGGCAACGGAAGAACCGCAAGAAAACATAAGGCGGCGCCGCCCCGGGGGAGGAGAGGGACCCAGTGTGACCCATAATGCTTTGACTTAGCAACTTGCTTTTGACGCCTGTACAGCCAGGTTATTGAGGGACAAGCTGGGCCTTGCTGGGTGGACCACCACCTCTCCAACTGGATCCTAGACTACCCACAAATCGACCCAATACGTGAGAGTCCGAGCTGTGTGTCAGGTACTGTGATCTGTCCTAGGGGGCACCTCAGGGTGGGGGGTCGGCCCTTTCCTCTTCACACTGTACACTGGGGTTAGGTGCAACGATCCAGCTGCTACCTACAGAAGATCAGAAGACTCTGCAATAGTGGGCTCTCATCACAGATAATGATGACAGGGAGTACAGAGAACTGAACGGGGATTTTGTGGACTGGTGCCACCGGACCACCGGATCCCCTGGAAAACGCGCGGGAAGACCAAGGAGATGGTGGTGGACTTCCGCAAAGGCAGAAGCCCTCCAAAACCAGTGGACATCCTGGGGACGGGCATCGAGATTGTGAACACCTATAAGTACCTGGGTTTGCTCCTTAATAATAAGCTGGACTGGGCAGATCATATGGAGGCCCTGTACAGGAAGGGCCACAGCAGGCTCTACCTGCTTAGGAAGCTGAGAGCCTTTGGAATCCGGGAATGGGCACTTCTTAGAACTTTCGTCAACTCGGTAGTGGCATCAGCCATCTTCTTTGGAGTGGCCTGCTGGGGGAGCAGTATATCAACCAGGGACAGAAATAAACTTGACAAGCTGATTAGAAGGGCCAGCTCTGTCCTGGGGAGCCCACTGGATTCCCCGTGCAGGTGGTGGGTGACAGAAGGATACTGTCCGTGGTGAGCCCCATGGGGGAGAAGAAGTCCCATCTCATGCATGAGAGCGCACGCGCTGTGATCGCGCTGGCAGCAGTACTGTCAGTGACCGACTGCTCCACCCTAGGTGTGAGAAGGAGCGCGGTCGGAAGGCTTTCCCCCCCCCCGCGGGGGGGGGGCAGACCAACCACCCCCCAAAGAGAGGACAACAAAACAAAAAAAAAAAAAAAATACCCCTGCCCGCCAAACCCCCCCCCCCCCCACCCGCCCACGTCTGTCTGCTATTAATGTAATGCCTCTCACCTTGGAATATTCCTGTACATGTTGTATTTGTATTTGTATCTGCTTATCTTTGCGGCTGTAACACACAGAATTTCCCCATGGGGGGAAAAAAAAGGAAAAAAAAAAAAAAAAAAAAAAATAATAATAATAATATGTATACTGGAACCCAGAGACATTTACGACACTATGGTAGAAGTACAATGATGGCGGCCGACATCTCCTCTCCATATTATTAGAAGTCTTGGCTTCCAGCAATAGCTGTATGATGTGATTCGTTCCTAAATCTCAACTCAATTTTGGTTTCTCCATGTTACACAAGATCTTCAAGGTAAAGTTTTCAATATTGTTCTGTATTTTTACCATGAGACATTTGTTTCTTTATTTGCCACATGTATTATGTTCCTATATATTAGACTTCATTTACTTCATGTGATTTTATAGGATTAGATGGATATGAGGGCCATAAAATAATCTATAGTTTCTCCCTTCTACAGGACACAATGGCCTCCAGCAGACAAGACATGGAGCTGATTCTGGAAGGACTTATCTCCATCGCTTCCCAAGGTCTACAGAACATGGATCTACAGGAGAACTTCCAGGTCATACAGAAGCTTGGAGATGGAGGCTTTGGCTCTGTGCTCGAGGAGGGAAAAGACAAGAAAACAGGTCAGTGAGGTCAATGATCGAACACTAAAGCTATAGAACAGTCTGGAGATGATGGCAGGACAGAATCTCTATGGTTTAGATAGAATAGGGGGCACTTATTAATAGTGTCTGTATTCACCAGGATGTAGACATTTAGGAATCTGTAAACATGGTCCATGCGGAAGGACAAATTCTGTGTATTATAAGATAATCATAGAGGGATCTTAGATGGGTAAGAGGCTGGAGGGGTCTACAAGTAGTTACACCAATCCCTATATGTCCAATGAGATGACATTACAAAGCCCTGTTATGTGATATATGTACAATTATTGTTCTTCTCATACATAGATCAAAGAATGGTGTTGGAATTCATAGACAGTAAAGGGCTGGTGCATCTGGATATCAAGCCAGAAAACATCTTGGAATGACAGTCCTTATCAAATACCATCAAAATTACAGACTTTGCCAGACGTAGTTTTTGGTTATTATCCCTTTGACAAACACAAGACCAGTGTCTTATATGTCCCTGGAGATGACACAAGTGACTGGAGAATTCTCTGGTTTGTAGACTCCATCCTGGATGTTTGGGCCTTTGGTTTCTTTACGCCTTACTGACAGGTGAATTTCCATGGGATTTGGCCCCTTCATCAGTCAGACTAACTTGCTGAATGGCAGAATAACTTTGAGTATTGAGTCATCGTCACCATCGTGAAGTCTTTTAATAAACTGACTTTGTAGATAAAGTATCTCTGTTGATCGGATTAAGATGTGTGAATCTGATTACATCCAAATTTCTCTTGTTGCAGTCCATTAATGCCATACAGGTAGACAGTCATTAGCTGTACTATAGGTGCGGCCACTGACCACTCATGGCCACTATAAAATAGCCCGACCAGGAGGAGGTTGCGGCCATATTCTGGGGGGAGAGGATTCAGTCACGCCCCATATGTGCAGGTGCAAACTGCCATGGTTTTAATAGTATGGCTTCAAGGTTGTGTTTCTAAAACCTAATGTTACTGCTATATCACTGAGGTTCTTGGTGCAGATCTTTATCCTCATTGATATGGCAATAATATTCCAGCACCAAGATCATTACAACCATGGCAGCAGTCAGAGGTGTAACTATAATGGCAGTCGTGTGTCATTTACAGTGGGGGGGAAAAGTATAGTCAGCCACCAATTGTATCAAGTTCACTTATAAAGATGAGGCCGGCCTGTAATTGTCATCATAGGTAGACCTCAACTATGAGAGACAAAATGAGAAAACTAATCCAGAATATCACATTGTCTGATTTTTTTTTTTTTTTAAGGTCTACCTATGATGACAATTACAGGCCGGCCTCATCTTTTTAAGTGGGAGAACTTGCACAATTGGTGGCTGTCTAAATATTTTTTTTTCCCCACTGTATATTAGTCTTATCATATTAAGAAGACCCCCCCCCCCAATATTTGACAGCCATTTTAGTTCACTGACACAAAATAGCAAAGGTTTTAGTTTCATTAAACAAAAATTTTTGACAATTTGGGTAAAATCCAGTTCATCATAAATCGGTCACTCATCTCTAGTCATGGGATTAAGGGTAATTAGAGTAATAAAAAAAAAAAAAAACCTACAAAAATAAAACAATCCCCCAAACCATGTTTCATAATTTTATTTAAAGATGGATATTCCCAAAGGAGGAATCTTCTTCTTTCATCACATACAGGACACTGGATCCTTCTGATGTGCTGTGTATGTTCTTGCACACAGGAGTTTGGAGAAGCCTTCACTAAGACCTGTTACTGCTCCAGGAATACCCCGATATATTTATTTACTGTCACAGGGTGCACTGTTGTCTGAAGGATTTTCTCTGTATGGTAATCTGAATAGTATTCTTCATAGGTATAATGTACTGGTAGGTAGAAGGTGAAATTATTTTTTGAGCCATTGCTTTATAATAACAAACACTGAACTTAACAAAAAAAAATTTAATACTCCAGATTGCTGTTCTATGGGCGTGCTCCGGGCTGTATAGCGCTTCAATCTGGCTATACATCCCGGAGTACACCCGTAGAACAGCAGACTACACTTCTATAGGGGGTGCAGTGACCATGCTACTGTGTAGCCAAATCATTACTGTATTTCCACATCGCTACAGGAAATGCTTTGGGGTTTGACAGTCCATCAGATACAGAATATATAGAGCAGATCATTCCTTTATCCACCACTCATTGGTTTTGCACATCAGGGGTGCGCGGCCTCTTTTAGGTCTTCATACACCGTACACTCTGCGCCTCTTCTTCCACATTCTCGTAGTCTTCGCCTCTCTGAGGATAGAAAAGAAGCCTCATTTACTTATTAGTCCAGTTCTGTATCTTGTGTACTAGGAGAGATTCCTGATGTCATTGTATAACAGAGGAAAGTGACCAAACCAATAGTTGTAGGAAGATCCTGCAGGTTATTCACATAGAAATACAATAATATCTATATCTAAGTATCTATTATTCTATAGGCTAAATCCCCCCCTGGTTATACAGTCAGGTTACAGCAGGCTCCATGGGAAAATGGAGGAGGAGTGTTTAGGGGTGGGGGGGGGGGGGGGGGGGCACGAGAATCAGGACATGAACAAGTTTCAGGCTATGCCCCCTTTTTGGAGCCTTGTACGGTACCTCCTGCTCCCACATTAATATTCCCCTTATGTAAATTATATTAAAGGGGTTATTCTCCTTTCTAACATGGATGGCCTTTCCTATCTGCGTGTAGTTTGTATTTTCTCCCTGTGTTTGGTGGGCTTCCTCCGGGTACTCCGGTTTTCTCCCACACTCCAAAGACATCCTGATTGGTAATTTGTCTTCCTGTCAAAACAACTGACCATTGGGGATGAGCGCCTGTACGGCGGCCACTGACTCCCTGAGCTTGGTGAGAAAAGCGCATTACAGATGTTTCTCATTGTCCTAGAACTTTTTGTTTGGTTTCCACTTTTAGCTACTGCTATAAATTTATTTACAATACTAAGAACATTTTATAGATCCAGCCAAATGTCAAGATAAGATTTAGAAAGTAACAAAACTTTTATTTTCTGTTGTCTGACAACAATTCTGGGTTTTCCAGCCAAGTACTGAGAAGACGTGACGTGTTGTTCTGGTCTTACCTTCCTATAGAGAATCTGATTTCCTCCAAATTGTTCATTTCTGTCCAGATCTAAGGAAAATTATACAAATTATAGAAACGTCCAAGAGCAGGCTGAGTTCTGACATCATCAGTAGCTCATGACATCAGTAATTCATTGTAACACACAATGGACCACATTTACTAGCAGTGATAGTGAGAACAAGGAGACCATTAGTCAGTTGTCTTGTGTTAATGAATATTCTGGTGCACAGACCTTCCTATGTACAAAAATGTTGTCCCCATTTGACATTTTTTTTTCTCTCAAAGCTTGTGAAACCATAAAGGAAATATGTTGAAGATGTGCAAAAACTTTTGTAGCAAACCAAGCCATGAAGGTTGTGTCACCAGTTGAGTAAATCTAGGTCTATGGTTTGAATGGAGGATTTCCAGTAAAGCTTTCCTCATCTCTATCTCTAACATACAGAAGCCTCTGACTGGCTGGGGATCAGTATTGGGTGAGGGTCTTGTTGGATTGAACATCTATAGTCTCCGTCCGAGGTCCTGACAAATAAGCCACCAATAATTGACTCTGACACTAGACGAGACCCCGATGGTACCGCCTGTACCCAACATCTTATACTATGGATGGAAATGATATACAGACCTGTCTCAGCTTCTTCTGCCTTAAGAGTAAAACGAATCTTCATTAGAACCACAAGTACCAGCAGTTTCAGGATGAATATTGGAACTGTAGTCCAAAGTAAGGAGGCAAAATCTAAACTAGAAAAAGAGAAGCTTCATGTCAATGGTTATGGCTCATAAAGGAGCAAAGAGGTCACGTAACCCCGGAGAACTTTATAGGGTCAGGGCACAAACATGAGAGCTTTAATGAGGTCGAGATTTTAAGGGATTTTCTTATTCTAGGACTGTAAGACTTTGAGTGAATAAAGTGTTTGTAAAGCCTTTCCAAAAAAAGATTCAACCAAATCCCCCAAGGAAGGCTCCAGTTATACATGTTGAGAAAATAAATCTCCTTCAGATGTTATAGAAGATTTGATGGGAAGAATAACACAGTATATGCAGGACTATTAGTCCCATCAATGTGGAGGACACACAATGTAACCCTGACAGACTCCATTATATAGGTGGCTCATGGTGTTCATTAGAGATGGGCAAAGATCTCAAGATTTGTTTCGTTTCAGGTTCAGATGACTTGGGACTAGGCATGGGCGCATCTGGGGTAGATATAAGGCAACCTTGGGTGGTGGCGGCAGTGACAAACATGTTTCTGGTTTTTTGCACAGATGAAATAAGCAGCACTTTGCTATTAAAACAGCAGTATGTACAGTATGTAATGAAAAAATGTAAACTCTTGCCCAAAAGGTTCCTAACAATGCATTTTTCAATAATAGGATTGTCTTGTTAGTATGTAAAAAAAAAAAAAAAAAAAAAGTCTGTTTAAAGAATGTGTATAGAGATGATAGAGATGAAATGGTTCTATTGCACAAGTGTCAGACACAATTAGATTATTAGGAATGGAAGGGTTAACTGTCTGCTGCTTCTTCTTCTGCTTACACAGATTCCCCCAGTCACTAGGTCTATGAACCTGTCCTATCTCTATTGAATTCTAGCACTAATCTGCCTGTGTAATTTCTTGATTGTCTAAATTCTAACTATTGCTGGAATTCCTGTTGCCTTTTCTGTTCTGTGCTATATCCTATGATGCAGTGAGACGGATCACAGATCTATTTGCATGTCCACCATTTACAGCAACTAAAGGCTGAGAACAAAAGCTTTTATACTCCATATGACATCACACTGTAAGCTCCACCTACCACTGTCTATTGGCTGAGACTGCCTGTCACATTGTAGCAACATCTGACAGTGTTTGACCAGGAAATACAGAGCATACACTTTTATATGACTCAGTAATGTAGCGGGCCATTTTTGTTTATTTGTTTTTTTAAGAAACCAAACAAATGGTGATTCACTTCAGACAATTTGGAATATTCTGGTTGAATTTGGTTTGTTAGATGTGGGATCCAACACATTATAATACAAGAACCAAGCTTACTACATATAAATAGTGCAAGAACCAAGCTTACTACGTGAAAATATATCAGTGCCCATCTTGATGCATAAATACAGCACCAGGCCCAAAGTTAGCTCATAGATATGATAGCAAAACTGTTCCCTTACACCTTGTATATTCCCACTAGCAGCAAAATGTAAGCTTTCCCACTAACCACAGTCTTTAACTCCTTCTCACCCAACAATAATATCACTACTAGTTTTATTTCTATAACGCCATGAGTGGACATGAACAGACAATATGAGACATTACAGCATAATAAGATAATTAACATATCAAATGATAGGAATGAGGACGCCGTTCACAATATCTTACAATCTATGAACCTCTCCCCAACTGATAGCAACATTTAACCTCTTACAAACCACCCTTCCCAACTGGGAGTAGCAGTTTCTTCAATCCCAATCCAAATCCGCTTCTTCATGGGGAGGATGCTATCAGGAGAGCTGTGCATGGATTTACCTCCTGTGCAGACTTGAGATTGTGATTGTACTTTTCCCTGTCTAAAGGATCTGTGTGTCATGTGACCATGATGTCTTCACAGATCCTTCAGCCTTTATAACGCTAATAATGCAGGTTTCCCCATTGTGGGACTATTAAAGGACTATTATTATTTGCATTATCAGTGCAGTTTCTACTTTGCCACCGCACATGGTTCACTGGGTATCTGAAGATTACTAGTATATGAACATACATCATCCAACAGCGTTCAGCCTCAGGAAGGGCAGCTCAAGCCTTGGAAAGCTGCTGTGGAGATGCAAATCCCCCTCTCCTCAACCCTTACCTAATGTCTACTGACCTCAGAGACTAAAGCCCCTGGTGGCAGCCACTGGTCGGTTTTTATTGACCCTCAGTCTTCAAAGGTAATGTGCAGTTTGAGGCGCCCATGGGTTCCCCTGAAACCCTGGATCTCAGGGCGTCAGATTACTTCTGATAGAGAACAGGGTTTCTTATACATCTTGTACCCCTGAAGCCATCGGGTGGTCCCCTGAGATTTGTATACCACAAGTGGAGAAGCGCTGCTCTAGAGGACCAAGCCCACTGCTCACTGCTTTCATTGAACACCCTGTTCTCCTTGCAGTAGTATTCTATGGGAACTGAACACTCGCCTTTGGGATTTTACACAAATATTAGAGGTTCCAACATGGAATGAGTTGTATTTACAGCATGACAGAGGATAATGATGAATTTATACTGAAATCTGCAGGAAGAAGAGGATGATATGGTTTACTAGACAATGAGATGATGTAGGGCGACAGTTCTAATAAAAATTATTCAAATCAAACAAAATTTTGCAAAAAACCCCGATTTTCAAGATTTTACTAACACTAAGTCGCTCAATATAAGAAGTGATTTCTCCAAAATCGAACACATAATGACACTTTTACTGAGAACGCAGTGGTCAGTAAAATCAGTGATGGTCTAGCCTGGCCTGGAAACCTGCAGCATGTGGAGGACAAGATGGCTTCAACTAAGTATCAGGAAATCCTAGGAGAAAATATCATGTAAGGAAGCTGAAGATGGGGAATCGGAGAATTGGACCTTACAACAGGACAGTTATCACAAGCATGTCTCAAAGTCTAGCAATGCTTGGTTTCAGAAGAAGTTCTAGGAGGTTCTGGAGTATCAGTTTCTTGTCTTAAACCCAATGACTTTGGTGGATTTGCAGAAGGCTGCTATGGCTTCAAACCCAAGAATATAGGTAGAGGTCATTGCCCATGAGGAATGGATTAAAATTCATCAGGACTTCTGCCATAACTAGAGATGAGAGATCCAGTCTGTGATGAGCTGAGCTCATTACAAATTTTCTGAATCTGAAATTTTTGTAGCTTTGCCACCCCCAAATTATTATACACTGGGATGGAGAATTCTGAGACTGTAATAGTCAATGGAAGTGGCGTTATGTGGCAGCTGCCTCACGGCTTACCAAACACCGCTAAAGCCTCATTTAGTACTGAGGCCTCCGATGCTTTCATGTCTTAGTAAATGAAACATGGATTCTCTCATCTACATCTTATTACAAAAAAAAAAAAAAAAAAAAGCATGACCAAGGGTGGAGGCGCACTCAACTTTTACAAGTTCCAGGAGTAGTTGCTGACAATATCTTCACTGACTTCACTGCACATGGACTTTGCTTTGAGGCAGAGGATGCCCATGTATCATATATGAGACATGTATCACGTATGAGACATGTAAAGCGTCAGGTTCTATAATCTGTCCTTGCCACCACAATTCGGTGTAAAGTACAATGCCAAGTGTCAGATGGAGGGGTGTAATGTACAATGCCAAGTGTCAGATGGAGGGATGTAATGTACAATACCGAGTGTCAGATGGAGGGGTGTAATGTACAATGCCAAGTGTCAGATGGAGGGGTGTAATGTACAATGCCAAGCGTCAGATGGAGGGGAGTAATGTACAATGCCGAGTGTCAGATGGAGGGGTGTAATGTACAATGCCAAGTGTCAGATGGAGGGGTGTAATGTACAATACCGAGTGTCAGATGGAGGGGTGTAATGTACAATGCCAAGTGTCAGATGGAGGGGTGTAATGTACAATGCCAAGCGTCAGATGGAGGGGAGTAATGTAGAATGCCGAGTGTCAGATGGAGGGGTGTAATGTACAATGCCGAGTGTCAGATGGAGGGGTGTAATGTACAATGCCAAGTGTCAGATGGAGGGGTGTAATGTACAATGCCAGGTATCAGATGGAGGGGTGTAATGTACAATGCCGAGTGTCAGATGGAGGGGTGTAATGTACAATGCCGAGTGTCAGATGGAGGGGTGTAATGTACAATGCCGAGTGTCAGATGGAGGGGTGTAATGTACAATGCCGAGTGTCAGATGGAGGGGTGTAATGTACAATGCCGAGTGTCAGATGGAGGGGTGTAATGTACAATGCCGAGTGTCAGATGGAGGGGTGTAATGTACAATGCCGAGTGTCAGATGGAGGGGTGTAATGTACAATGCCGAGTGTCAGATGGAGGGGTGTAATGTACAATGCCGAGTATCAGATGGAGGGGTGTAATGTACAATGCCGAGTGTCAGATGGAGGGGTGTAATGTACAATGCCGAGTGTCAGATGGAGAGGTGTAATGTACAATACTAAGTATTAAATGGAGGGGTGTAATATACAATGCCGAGTGTCAGATGGAGGGGTGTAAAGTACAATGCCGAGTGTCAGATGGAGGAGAGTAATGTACAGTGCCGAGTGTCAGATGGAGGGGTGTAATGTACAATGCCGAGTGTCAGATTGTGGGGAGTAATGTACAATGCCGAGTGTCAGATGGAGGGGAGTAATGTACAATGCCAAGTGTCAGATGGAGGGGTGTAATGTACAATACTAAGTATTAAATGGAGGGGTGTAATGTACAATGCCGAGTGTCAGATGGAGGGGTGTAATGTACAATGCCAAGTGTCAGATGGAGGGGTGTAATGTACAATGCCGAGTGTCAGATGGAGGGGAGTAATGTACAATGCCGAGTGTCAGATGGAGGGGTGTAATGTACAATGCCGAGTGTCAGATGGAGGGGTGTAATGTACAATGCCGAGTGTCAGATGGAGGGGTGTAATGTACAATGCCGACTGTCAGATGGAGGGTGTAATGTACAATGCCGAGTGTCAGATGGAGGGGTGTAATGTACAATGCCGAGTGTCAGATGGAGGGGTGTAATGTACAATGCCAAGTGTCAGATGGAGGGGTGTAAAGCACAATGCCAAGTGTCAGATGGAGGGGTGAAATGTACAATGCCGAGTGTCAGATGGAGGGGTGTATAGTACAATGCCATCCCTGGACTCTGGTGTGATTGGTCACTGCACATAACACATTTCCACAACTCCAATTTATTGGTAGTCTGATGACCAGTCTAGGTTTGGTGAATTTCAGGACAATGTTACCTACCTCACTACATTGTACTACATTGCACAGTCTGGCGGAGGAGGGGCAATACTATGGAGGTGTTTTTCAGGTGTTGTTTTCGGTTCTTTAGTTCCAGTGAAGAGAAATCTTAAAGCTTCTATAGACCAAACATTTTAGATAATTGTCGCTTTCACACCTTATGGGAACAGTTTGGGGAAGGCTTCTCATCTGTTCCAGCATGACTGTGCTTCAGTATGCAAGGTCCATAAAGACATGGTTGGAGTAGTTTGTGTGGCAGGTTAAGTTCATCTACACCAGGGTCCTGACCTCTACCCCATCCAACACCCAAGGGATGAACTAGAGCGGAGATGGTGAGCTGAGCCCTATCAATCTCCAACATCGGGGTTTTACCTCACGAGTGATCTTCCACAAAAACTCCAAAATCTTGTAGAAAACCATCCCAGAGGAGTGGAAGAAACCAGGTAGCAATTCTATATTAATATCTGTGAATGGGAGATCAGCTGGAGCTCCTGGAGGTGGAATGTGGAGGGGGCACATACTTTTCTCTATACTATGTATGGACGTTGGCAAAAATTAAACTTATATGAGCTAAATGGGGCACCAGGGGCTGTTCTTGCTGCTCTTCCATGGACAGCACCTCCTCTTCAGCTACATAAGGCCCACCCCATTGCCAAAGCGTTGATCTCAGCTCCATTCAGAAATCTTGTTTATTTGTGATACTCCTCTCTCTTCTCGGTTTCCGTGTCCAGACTGTCCTCACTATAGCCACTGATTTATTTCTGAAGTGGTGAGGCTTTCGAAATGGTGTCATTACAGGAAGGTGGGGGGTCTAAGGAAAGTCTCTAGGACAGTTATCAACGTCAGATGGGTGGGGTCTGACTCTGACCATGTCCAACAATCAGATGAATGAAGGGACCCACTGGATTTTAATGAGAGAGCTCCATATACTGAGCTATATATAAATATATTATGGGACATCTGAGTAGTAAGTGCCGTGAGCCTCGGCCATGAGGAGTTTTACACCCCATTATAACTAATGGTGTTACTGTCTTATGGATTGTATATGCTGTAAAAATCATATTTTTTCTACTTTTTCTCTTTCTTTAACTATATGCCTAAAATATTACGGATATAAAAATAATAGAAAAAATGTTATTACTGTTAAACTAACATGCACCAAAAACAACAAGACCGTGGTGAAATAAGTTGGTCATAGCCCTCTTATTACCTCCAATCGGGGTCTCTATAGTGATAACTTTATACTCTCCACCTCCCATAGATGTGAATCCTCGGAGAGTAAATGTGTAGTTGGTGGCGTGCTGCAGACGGGTCTTGTACTGGGTGACATTGGGGGGGAAACGTTCAGTCACATTCAGGGAGAAGGAAACATTGTAATCTCTCCAGGCCACCATGTTCAGCTGTAAGAACCAGAAGGAGAAGTCACCAAAGAGGAGATCACATTGTAGACGCCTGTATTATGGGGAACACAACTGTATGGAAGGAGCCGCAACCGCCCCTAACCATGTAATATGTATAAACTCAGCCTATAACCCATCCCAGGACACAGAAGACTCCGGGAAGACGCCGTAAGATCTGGCATCATAATACGTCACTATAGATAAAGCTACAAATGTCTCACTGACGTTCCGTCTCTTCCCATTTATTGCTTATAGATTGTTTCTTTTATACTATATGACAAGGAGTTGTCTATAGCTTGGTCCAGAAAATATCCAAATTTCATAAAACCCTCTGAGCACCTGCCATGGGGCCACACGTGACACTCCATAGGGTCCAGAGGAATAGGTTTGACTTTTTAGACTACTGTAAAAGAGAAGATTCTCCAGACTGAGGACACGCAGTGTAAGTGTCATATCCAGAGTGCTAAAGTGGCTCCTGCCTCCTAGTATATACTGAGCCTGTGTAGGTGTTCTATATACTGTATACCTCCAGTGTCATGAGCAGATGGAAGCTATCACTCTGCATTGAGCCTGTGTACAATATACGGAGGATGAATGAAGATCTATCTATCCTGTATACCCCCAGCATCATGAGCAGATTAAATCTGACTGTGCACGGAACCTGAATAAAGCAATGATTTATGGGTCACAAACCCCAAAATGTTCTGGCTCAGTTTGACCCAAGACCTTTGGAAAACTTAAGTTGAATTCTGTTCTGTTCCGAACCAGTTTTCTCATCTTTAATCACTAACTATGCAGACAATTTAGTCTCATTCATTAGATCATGTGATTCTAGACCAAAATGTTATGCACTTAAAAATCTTGCCGTTTTCTGCCTGCAAATCCTCTAAAACTCCCAGCCACTAGGTGTCTCCCTTCTAGCTAATTTTCTTTTTATTTTGTTTCCGTTACTAGAGAAGATCCATGATTAGAAACCAGCAGGGTGAAAAGAGGAACACAACAGCCCAGATTTACTAATACTGTGTAAAAACTAGACAGTGCAAACTCAGACTGGACCATCTTAAACTACACCAGATTTATCACAGTGTCTGATGCGGTTTGACAAATCTGTCATATACTTAGATTGTGTAGTCTAACTTTACACCTTCTATTAGTTGCCTTAAAAGTCCTTGATGTATTTGTGGAGCACAGAGGTGCAACTTAGACACTTTTCCTATTTGGGGCGTCATCTAAGACACTTGATAAATGTATTTCCACAAAAGAAAAATGATTCACAGCACCTCAGGAAATACTCGAGAGCTGGAACAGCCAATAGTGGAGCAACTAATGGTATTATCAGTGGTAGAGTCAGCTGCTGCACATCCCATGGACCAATTAACAAATAGCTGATGGTAATAAAATGGACACAAAGTGGAAAGAAGACTGGGATACAGTTGTGTGCGCTGCTGAGAAAAATACACAGGAAAAGGACCAATTATATGAAAATATTCCTTTAATGGTTCATATACACTGGCAACAAATTTTGATGCTCAACTGGCATCTTCATCAGGTCAACTATGCAGAAAATATAATGAAATATACAATATATATATATATATATATATATAATAATTAACAGATATATGTGAGATGTAATGAAAAATCTGATAAAATATATATATATATATATATATATATATATATATATATACTGTATATATACACATACACACACAGTATATATGGGAGTATAGATATAGTATGATTATATATTACACAAAGAGGATGTATATAGTGTATATATATTTTCACCACCAGTCGATGGATCTCTACCAAAAGAAAAAAAACAGACCTAAAGGATGCAGAGGTGGAATTGGAAAAAAAAAAAAACAAAATAAAAAATCCACCCTCCAATTAAATGACCCTTCCAATACCTCCATGACCAAAATATTTAACCTTTCCACTCATCTACTGGACACAGACGAAATGAAACTCCTAAGCAAAGGATTATCCTTTTACCCTACTGCACAACCCAATGGCTTTCAACTATTTTTAGACCTTAATACCTTCATTAGACAACTCACATTACTCAGACACTTCTCCATATCTGAAACTAACTCAGCGATTCCACCTCTGCCACACATTTCAGTGATCACAGTATAGTCCCACAACCCATTCTGGTAGAGGCACATCCCCATCCCAATTTCAACCCTACGTACCATAGGTGCCCAGCCATCAACACTTAGAGAACCTCTAACAACTTGTCATGGTGAACTAAAGGCCCTCTCGAATCTGAAGAAAAACTCTAATATAGTGATGAGCCCGGCCGACAAAAGCGAGGGTATTATCAACCAGGATCAGGCAGATTATTTGACTGAAGCTTTTCGTCTTTTAGAAGACAAAGAATTTTATGAACCAATGTCCATAAATCCCTTACCAACTTATACACTTGAATATAGAGATCTTATTAACCAAGCCACCTCTAGCAAATGTCTTCAAACAATTAGTACTGAGATGTATAGATTTATTTTGTAATGATTTTTCAGCTCTTTTCTTTGTGTGATAATACTTTTTATTAGTTACTATTAGAGATGAGCGAATCGATTCTGCAGAAGTGGAATTCGATCCGAATTTCAGGAAATCTTCGATTCACCACGATTCCGGATTTCCTCACACTTCGAATCGCATTTTTTTTTTTTTTTTTTTTTTTTAAATTTAAAATGGCCGCCGCACATGTTAGGACAAGCGGAAAGGGACTCTGGGAGCGCGGGATCACCCACAATGCCAAGCGTGCATCTAATCAGCAGCCAGTAGGACCTGTGATGTCACAGCCCTATAAATACCCCCCGCCATTTTAGGTACAGTCATTCCACATCGCTATTACTGTAGGGACAGACGTCGGCAGGAGCTAGGGAAAGACTTAGAAAACAGATAGAAGTTCAGGGAAAGAGGCTGAGCCTTAGAACTGTAGGGAAAGCATAGGGAGGTATTGAGAGAAGAATTTGGGGTGGTTGCAGGGTCATTTACAGCAAGAATTTGCAGCATAATTCGCATTGCAGCACTCACTGCCGTTATACTGCTGCTCATTACTCATATTTGTGTCATCAAGGTGGAACACAACAAGCCTTTTGCACTGCAGTACAGCAAAAAACAGTGAATTATCATCCACTAATATCTGCACGTATCTGTAAAAGAAGCCTTTTTAAAGGCCTTTATTATAATAGGCTGTTCTTACTGTTCTTACAAGGCATAACATTATTCAGTACTATTGTGCCAAAGTCATATCTGCACGTGTCTGTAAAAAAAAGCCTTTTTAAAGGCATTAATTATAAGGGGCCTATTCACTGTTCTTACAAGGCATAACATTAGTCAGTACTATTGTGCCAAAGAAAACTGAATTATCGTCCAATAATATCTGCACTTATCTGTAATAAAGGCCTTTAATGTGGGGAAAGACATAATGACCATATTCGCTATTTTGTTACCAGTATAAAGTTGCAGGCCATTTTTCAATACAGTATTGTCAATATTAATTCAATAATTCTTAGCGGTTATCACTTATTTAAAGGTCTTTTTTAGTGTCAAAACACATAAAAAGAACCATATTCACCATTTTGTTCCCAGTATAAAGTTGCAGGCCATTTATAAATAGTATTGTCAATAATTAAATAATTCTGAGCTACAAATCTCTGCCTTTATCACGCTTTTTTAAGTAAGGGGACATGGCAGCAGGGGTCAGTTACAGAGGCCTGAGCTCCCAGTGTTAGCTAGCGGTCGTGTCTTGACCAGCAACCCAACAGTTGTAGACTGGTTGACTCGGTCATCCAACTCATCCCAAGTCACATCAGACACCCCCAGCCAAGAGTCGGTGGGTTTGTCAGACACAACTCTTAGTTGGCATGGCCCGGCAGCAGGCCTTGTGCCCACGCCTGTCCTCAACCTGTCTCTGTCCTTTTCTGTTCCATCAGCCAGAGAAGTACTCTATGCTGTGGGCTCAGATCCACTGTACAGTGAGGAGGAGGTACTAGAGGACAGTCAGCAGCTACTGCTCAGCCAAGATGTGGAGGAGACATCCGCCACTTCCTGCGGTAGGCGGGCAAGTAGTGATAAGGAGATTGGCGTGGGAGCTGGTGTTGAGGAGGACATCAGTGACTTGCAGACAGTAGTGGATGACGATGTAGCTGATCGTAATTGGGAGCCGGGTGATGAAGGGACCTCATCATCATCAGGAGAAGAGGGTTGCAGCTTGCACATGAGGCAGTGGGGGAGTCAGCAGGGTGGCAGCAGTGTGAGGTCGGGAGCTAAACGTGCCCGGGGTAGACTACCCGCTTCGCAGCAGCCTACCTGCCAGGAAAGCAGTGGTGCAGGGGTTCACGGAGGCAGTGGCGGCAGCAGTCAGTTATTGCGGAGTGTTGGGGGGTAAAATTACCTACTCGGCGGTGTGGAAGTTTTTTGTAAAGCCGCCAGGGGAGGTGAACATGGCCATATGTGGAATCTGTGGGCAGAAGGTGAAGCGTGGCCAGGGTGCCAATGTTGGAACCACAGCCCTGCGCCAACATATGCAGCATCACCATAAAGTGGCCTGGGAGAGCTGTGGCTCCAATGTGGTGGTCCAGCCTGCCGCAGCAACCGCTGCAGCACCCAGTGGCACGCACCCCATTTCAGGCAGTCAAGGCTCCACCCCCTCAGCTGAAGGAAGCTGTGTGTCCTTCCCATCATCTGCTGGTCGTGATGCTCCTCCTCCTCCTAGTCAGTCATTGAGTCAGCAATCAATCACAAAATCTATATCTAAGAGACAACAGTATGCGTGCACTCATCCAACGATGCAAAAGCTGAACGTGCTCCTGTCCTAGTTGCTGGTGCTGCAGTCACTGCCTTTCCACTTGGTGGACTCTGCACCTTTCAGAGAACTGATGGCTTGTGCCGAGCCGAGGTGGAGAGTCCCAAGCTGTCATTTCTTTGCCAAGAAGGCAGTACCAGCCCTGCACAAATATGAAGAAATGAAGGTGGGCCAGTCCTTGTGCCTGTCGGTGTCTGCCAAAGTGCACGGCAGCGCCGACGTGTGGACCTGTAACTACGGTCAAGGACAATATATGTCATTTACGGCCCATTTGGTTAATGTGGTGCCTGCCCAGACACACCAGCTACTTGGACAGGTGACGCCGCTTCTGCCTCCACGTTCTCACGCTGTTGGTCCTGCAACAATGTCCACCTCATCCTCCACTGTCTCCTCAGCCTCCACTGCAGGGACAATTCCCAGTGATCCTCCAGCATACCACATGTGCAGGGCACAGCGGTGTCACGCTGTTCTACACCTCATTTGCCTGGGCGAACGAAGTTACACAGGGGAGGAACTGCTCCGTGTCCTCAATCAAGAAATCAAATCCTGGCTTTCTCCAAGAGAACTTAAAATTGGAACAATGGTGACCGACAACAGGAAGAACATGGTGTCTGCGCTGCGTCAAGGAGGGCTGAGCCATGCACCCTGCATGGCGCACATGTTCAATCTGGTTGTCAAGCATTTCCTTAAGTGTTCCAACCATCTGCAAGACATCCTAAAAATGTCAAGGAAACTTTGCATGCACTTCAGCAACTCGTACACCGCCAAGCACACCCTCCTTGAGCTGCAGCGGCAGAATGGCCTCCCACGACATAGGCTGATATGCGATGTTTCCACCCGTTGGAATTCAACCCTCCATATGTTGGATCGACTATATGAACAGAGAAAAGCCATAAACGATTTCTTGATGATCCAAGCGGACAGAGGTACTTTAACGTTAGCCAGTGGCAGCTCATGCGTGAAACCTGTCGTTTATTAGTTCCTTTTGAGGAGGCCACTTTGTTAGTCAGTCGCCAGGACTACGGGATGAATGTAGTCATTCCACTGATTCACATCCTGGAAAAGATGCTCATCAATCTGGCTGGTCAGGGGACTGGAGATGTGGCGTCTACATCTCAAGGCCACATGAGCCCCTGTGGGGGCTGAACTGGAGGAGGACGAGGAGGATGAGGAGGACATTGGAGCACAAAATGTGTAGTCAAATGGGTGGAGAGGAGGTGCAGGGAGTCCCTCGAAGTCACTTGCGCAAATGGTCCGATGCATGCTCACTTCCTTGTGCAGTGACATCCGAATTGTCACCATTCGGCAGAGGGATGACTACTGGCTCTCGACCATATTAGACCCTCACTACCAGGGAAAAATGGGGGCCTTTTTTACACCCACTGAGAGGGAGGGCAAACTGAACTACTATAGAGACATGCTATGTAGCAAGTTGGCCGCTTCCTACCTGCGTCATCGTCCATCCTTTCACATGTTCGACCGGGGGGGCCCTGAGCGCTCAACTTGCACTGGCTTGGCAGCTGTGGGATGGAGTGGGGGTAGCAGGAGCAGTATCGGCTCCATCAGCAGCAGCCTGAGCCTAGAGTCGCTGATGAGCAGTTTTCTTCAGCCACATAGTGAAGAAGTTGCTCATCAGCAGCTAGACACAGAGCAGAAGTTGAACCAGCAGGTGGTGGCATATCTGAAGTGCACCCTGCCACCCATCATCGAAGATCCACTGGACTACTGGGCAGCCAAACTGGATTTGTGGCCGCAACTGGCCGAGTTTGTCTGGAAAAGCTGTGCTGCCTGGCCAGTAGTGTGGCATCAGAGCGAGTGTTTAGTGTGGCGGGGGCCATAGTTACCCCAAGGAGAACTCGCCTGTCTACCCAAAATTTGGAGAGACTGACCTTTGTGAAGATGAATCAGGCATGGATCAGCCAGGACTTCCACCCACCAATGCCTGATGCAGCAGATTAAATGATCCATGCTGCCTCACCACACTCTGCCACTGGTTCACTGTATGGCCTCCTAAGGCTGTTGCTACCTACACATTATATCACCTTGCCACTCTGTGGCCTGCTCACTCTGCCACTGGGTGATTGTATGGCCTTCTCACGCTGCTGCTACCCCCTCACTCTGCCACTGGGTCACTGTATGACCTCTTAAGGCTGCTGCTACCTACACATTATATCACCTTGCCACTCTGTGAGCTACTTACACTGCTGCCACCTCTGCCTCTGCCACTGGGTGACTGTATGGGCTCCTCACACTGCTGCCACCTCCTCACTCTGCCACTGAGTTACTGTATGGCCTCCTCATGTTGCTGCCACTGGGTCACTATATGGCCTCCTCATACTGCTGCCACTGGGTCACTGTATGCCTTCCTAAGGCTGCTACTACCGCCACCTCTGCCACTGGGTCACTGTATGCCCTCCTAATGCCGCTACCACTGGGTCACTGTATGGCCTCCTCATGCTGCTGCCACCTCCACATTATGTCGTCTTGCCACTCTGTAGACATCTATGTGGAATCGACAGACGATGGTGTAAACGGAGTGCGCTCTTTCACTCTACAGTAGGATGTTGGGTCTCTGCATGGTTCTTTCTACCTGGCACTAACATGGACCTGTAAGGCTGAGTTCACACTTGAGTTAGGTGGTCAATTTTGGCCCCGTAACTTTCCAAATAAGTGAAGTGTGCAGCGGTTCTAAGAGTGACGCCTGTCATGTGCGTGTCATACTGACTCACAGTATTGTGTCACTACCACAGTAGGCTCCCTATGCGTGTTACTGCACGGCACAGTGTTCTACACAGGCTCTCTGACGCCAGGAAATAGCTGTTTTTTAGTGATATTCTCCGTGAAGTAATTCGGATTAAAGCAAATTATTTTGGAACTTCGAATAGAAGTGCCGTATTGAACTTTTGAGAAATTCGCTCATCTCTAGTTACTATGTGTTTATTTATTTATCTATTTTATTTTTATTCATGTTTTACACACTTTATGTACCATTAGTTACTATATACATACTTTGGGTAATATATATGTATATATATATATATTTTATCAGGTTTGTCAATACATTTTATATCTTTCATATATCTATTTATTATATATATATTGTATGTTTAATTATATTTTCTGTGTAGTTTGCCTGATGAAGACACCAGTTGAGCGTTGAAAAGCGTCAGGTCTGAACCATTAAAGGAATATTGTGATCATACTTATCTTTTCCTGTGTTGGGATCTTTTTAGTTGCATCATGATCTCCTATATTATGGTCTCTTGGGCTTTTCTCCGCTATTGGTTTGCTGTTGTACAGTTACTCCTGGCAGAATAGCAGGTAAATAAGTAGTAGTGGTAATGGATAGGGGAGGGGCTAGATTGTTCCTTATTGCACACACCCACAGCCTGAGAGAGAAATGTAAGATGTGTTGAAGTCATAATGTGATTATTAGCAGCAGAATGACTTATAGGACCTCATGGATGAAGGTTATAGAGCAGAGAACAGACGGCACAGCAGCCCCCTGCACATAGTGCATAGTTCTCATGAGTACTCCGGTAAGTCTAGTAAGGCTCATACAATGGTGGTCTGGCAGTTTCCGGATGTTTCTCTTCCTCTCACTGGTGATTTAGCAACCAATAATAATCCTGCCCTCTCGGAATAGTAAATTCCTGCTATTGATGTAATAGAGTAATCTGAGGAGGCGGAACTGCAGTGGGAGGAGCAAAGCAGAAGCCTGTGCCAATGATGAGATAGGAGGCGTGTCTCAGACTACCTCAGACTTCCTGTAGGTTCTGTAGCTAAGCCATGGCCACAAATCACACCTTCAACCTGAAGAAGAAGAGCACAAAAGATACCGAGCAGCAAGATCTGAGAAAAATACCCATCACTTTACCTATAGAAACTGACCGATGTATCAGTACTGAGATATAAGTTATAGAATCCCCTGTAACATGAAGTGAATGACGTCCTGAATACAATGTCTGGTATACTGTATGGAAGGCTCTGTATAACTCTGCCCTACCACACTGAGGTCACCCAGACATTGACTCCTCACCTCATATCCAGTGATCCATTAATAACAGCAGAACAGATCTCCCAGTGGCCGCACATTTCTCCGGAGAAAACCACTCTATTGAAGATTTGCTGGTTGTGGTTTTAATGGGACATTTTAAGACGCAGGAGGCGAGGAAACAATGGGAGTACAAGTTTATGCAAAAACTTCAAACTCTGCAATTTGGACTTAATATTCATGCCAGCTTCATGTCACACTATGTATGAGCTGTGAGGGTCACAAATCACCTCCTGATAGCAAACAGATAACAGCAAGAATTACAGATCCCTCCGTCACACCCCACAAGTTTCCAGATTGTTTTTTGACCTGTTGTAAATAACTTCTCTGCTTAGATTGCATTTTTTTAAGGACTCTAAAATGCTTTGAAAACCATGTGTATAAAAATCTGTGAATTTTCAGTTCTTGTATCACACCATGTCTGATGAAGGAAGCGAGCACGCCTGAAAGCTTACTTATAAATATACTCAGTTAGCCTCTAAGAGGTATGGCCTGATTTCTTCACTCTTCCACTACTTTCAATGGCTAACACGGTACAACATTATACTACTACCTCCCCTGGTTGTCAGACATCCTCCAGACTATGGCACCGTCCTCCATGCTGGGAACCTGCACAATCTCTGGAGCTGAAGGGACTGAGGAGGGAAAGAGAAGAAATAATAGAAAAGCAACAAGAGATGGTGATAGAAAACCCTGACAATATCAATGCAAACCACTATATACACAGGATATATAATCACTCCCATCATCCCACCACTATATACACAGGATATATAATCACTCCCATCATCCCACCACTATATACAA
>CAMRHE010001570.1:0-74024 GCA_947044405.1 Leptodactylus fallax
TATAACTACTATAATACTGCTCCTATGTACAAGAATATAACTACTATAATACTGCTCCTATGTACAAGAATATAACTACTATAATACTGCCCCCTATGTACAAGAATATAACTACTATAATACTACCTCCTATGTACAAGAATATAACTACTATAATACTGCCCCTATGTACAAGAATATAACTACTATAATACTGCTCCTATGTACAAGAATATAACTACTATAATACTGCCCCCTATGTACAAGAATATAACTACTATAATACTACCCTATGTACAAGAATATAACTACTATAATACTGCTCCTATGTACAAGAATATAACTACTATAATACTGCCCCCTATGTACAAGAATATAACTACTATAATACTGCTCCTATGTACAAGAATATAACTACTATAATACTGCTCCTATGTACAAGAATATAACTACTATAATACTGCCTCCTATGTACAAGAATATAACTACTATAATACTGCTCCTATGTACAAGAATATAACTACTATAATACTGCTCCTATGTACAAGAATATAACTACTATAATACTGCTCCTATGTACAAGAATATAACTACTATAATACTGCCCCCTATGTACAAGAATATAACTACTATAATACTACTCCTATGTACAAGAATATAACTACTATAATACTGCTCCTATGTACAAGAATATAACTACTATAATACTGCCCCCTATGTACAAGAATATAACTACTATAATACTACTCCTATGTACAAGAATATAACTACTATAATACTGCTCCTATGTACAAGAATATAACTACTATAATACTGCCCCCTATGTACAAGAATATAACTACTATAATACTACTCCTATGTACAAGAATATAACTACTATAATACTGCTCCTATGTACAAGAATATAACTACTATAATACTGCCTCCTATGTACAAGAATATAACTACTATAATACTGCTCCTATGTACAAGAATATAACTACTATAATACTGCTCCTATGTACAAGAATATAACTACTATAATACTACCTCCTATGTACAAGAATATAACTACTATAATACTGCTCCTATGTACAAGAATATAACTACTATAATACTACTCCTATGTACAAGAATATAACTACTATAATACTGCTCCTATGTACAAGAATATAACTACTATAATACTGCTCCTATGTACAAGAATATAACTACTATAATACTGCTCCTATGTACAAGAATATAACTACTATAATACTGCTCCTATGTACAAGAATATAACTACTATAATACCTCCTATGTACAAGAATATAACTACTATAATACTGCTCCTATGTACAAGAATATAACTACTATAATACTGCTCCTATGTACAAGAATATAACTACTATAATACTGCCCCTATGTACAAGAATATATCTACTATAATACTACCCCTATGTACAAGAATATAACTACTATAATACTACCCCTATGTACAAGAATATAACTACTATAATACTGCTCCTATGTACAAGAATATAACTACTATAATACTGCTCCTATGTACAAGAATATAACTACTATAATACTACTCCTATGTACAAGAATATAACTACTATAATACTGCTCCTATGTACAAGAATATAACTACTATAATACTGCTCCTATGTACAAGAATATAACTACTATAATACTGCCCCTATGTACAAGAATATAACTACTATAATACTGCTCCTATGTACAAGAATATAACTACTATAATACTACTCCTATGTACAAGAATATAACTACTATAATACTGCTCCTATGTACAAGAATATAACTACTATAATACTACTCCTATGTACAAGAATATAACTACTATAATACTGCTCCTATGTACAAGAATATAACTACTATAATACTGCTCCTATGTACAAGAATATAACTACTATAATACTACTCCCTATGTACAAGAATATAACTACTATAATACTACTCCTATGTACAAGAATATAACTACTATAATACTGCCCCTATGTACAAGAATATAACTACTATAATACTGCTCCTATGTACAAGAATATAACTACTATAATACAAAAAGAAAAAAAAAAAAGAAAAAACAAAAACAAATGCTCCTACGTACAAGAATATAACTACTATAATACTGCTCCTATGTACAAGAATATAACTACTATAATACTGCTCCTATGTACAAGAATATAACTACTATAATACTGCTCCTATGTACAAGAATATAACTACTATAATACTGCTCCTATGTACAAGAATATAACTACTATAATACTGCTCCTATGTACAAGAATATAACTACTATAATACTGCCCCTATGTACAAGAATATATCTACTATAATACTACTCCTATGTACAAGAATATAACTACTATAATACTACTATGTACAAGAATATAACTACTATAATACTGCTCCTATGTACAAGAATATAACTACTATAATACTGCTCCTATGTACAAGAATATAACTACTATAATACTACTATGTACAAGAATATAACTACTATAATACTGCTCCTATGTACAAGAATATAACTACTATAATACTGCTCCTATGTACAAGAATATAACTACTATAATACTGCCCCTATGTACAAGAATATATCTACTATAATACTACTCCTATGTACAAGAATATAACTACTATAATACTACTATGTACAAGAATATAACTACTATAATACTGCTCCTATGTACAAGAATATAACTACTATAATACTGCTCCTATGTACAAGAATATAACTACTATAATACTGCTCCTATGTACAAGAATATAACTACTATAATACTGCTCCTATGTACAAGAATATAACTACTATAATACTGCCCCCTATGTACAAGAATATAACTACTATAATACTACCTCCTATGTACAAGAATATAACTACTATAATACTGCCCCTATGTACAAGAATATAACTACTATAATACTACTCCTATGTACAAGAATATAACTACTATAATACTACTATGTACAAGAATATAACTACTATAATACTACTATGTACAAGAATATAACTACTATAATACTGCTCCTATGTACAAGAATATAACTACTATAATACTGCCCCCTATGTACAAGAATATAACTACTATAATACTGCTCCTATGTACAAGAATATAACTACTATAATACTGCTCCTATGTACAAGAATATAACTACTATAATACTACCTCCTATGTACAAGAATATAACTACTATAATACTGCTCCTATGTACAAGAATATAACTACTATAATACTACTCCTATGTACAAGAATATAACTACTATAATACTGCTCCTATGTACAAGAATATAACTACTATAATACTGCCCCCTATGTACAAGAATATAACTACTATAATACTGCTCCTACGTACAAGAATATAACTACTATAATACTGCTCCTATGTACAAGAATATAACTACTATAATACTGCTCCTATGTACAAGAATATAACTACTATAATACTACTCCTATGTACAAGAATATAACTACTATAATACTGCTCCTATGTACAAGAATATAACTACTATAATACTGCCCCCTATGTACAAGAATATAACTACTATAATACTACTCCTATGTACAAGAATATTACTACTATAATACTGCTCCTATGTACAAGAATATAACTACTATAATACTACTCCTATGTACAAGAATATAACTACTATAATACTACTCCTATGTACAAGAATATTACTACTATAATACTGCTCCTATGTACAAGAATATAACTACTATAATACTGCCTCCTATGTACAAGAATATAACTACTATAATACTGCTCCTATGTACAAGAATATAACTACTATAATACTACTCCTATGTACAAGAATATAACTACTATAATACTGCTCCTATGTACAAGAATATAACTACTATAATACTACTCCTATGTACAAGAATATAACTACTATAATACTGCCCCTATGTACAAGAATATATCTACTATAATACTACTCCTATGTACAAGAATATAACTACTATAATACTACTATGTACAAGAATATAACTACTATAATACTGCTCCTATGTACAAGAATATAACTACTATAATACTGCTCCTATGTACAAGAATATAACTACTATAATACTACTATGTACAAGAATATAACTACTATAATACTGCCCCCTATGTACAAGAATATAACTACTATAATACTACCTCCTATGTACAAGAATATAACTACTATAATACTGCCCCTATGTACAAGAATATATCTACTATAATACTACTCCTATGTACAAGAATATAACTACTATAATACTACTCCTATGTACAAGAATATAACTACTATAATACTACTATGTACAAGAATATAACTATTATAATACTGCTCCTATGTACAAGAATATAACTACTATAATACTGCCCCCTATGTACAAGAATATAACTACTATAATACTGCTCCTATGTACAAGAATATAACTACTATAATACTACTCCTATGTACAAGAATATAACTACTATAATACTGCTCCTATGTACAAGAATATAACTACTATAATACTACTCCTATGTACAAGAATATAACTACTATAATACTGCTCCTATGTACAAGAATATAACTACTATAATACCGCTCCTATGTACAAGAATATAACTACTATAATACTACTCCTATGTACAAGAATATAACTACTATAATACTACCTCCTACGTACAAGAATATAACTACTATAATACTGCCCCTATGTACAAGAATATAACTACTATAATACTGTCCTATGTACAAGAATATAACTACTATAATACTACTCCTATGTACAAGAATATAACTGCTATAATACTACTCCTATGTACAAGAATATAACTACTATAATACTGCTCCTATGTACAAGAATATAACTACTATAATACTACCTCCTATGTACAAGAATATAACTACTATAATACTGCTCCTATGTACAAGAATATAACTACTATAATACTGCTCCTATGTACAAGAATATAACTACTATTACACTGCCCCCTATGTACATGGTTATACTGAATAGTCACCTGGTGTTTCTATGGTGACAGTCACCGGTTCGGATCGTATTGTCCTCTTAGTTCCCTCCTCGGTAACATCACAAAGGTATTCGCCTCCGTCTTGGGTATTGGCTTGACTGATCCTTAGTGTCCATGTGACTTGGTCTTGTCTCCTTACAGATATTTGCCCCTTCTCCTCCCGGGTTCTGTACTGTTCTCTGAAGCTGCTTACACCAGATGAGGCCCAGGTCGCCATCTCGGTACCATCACGCAGCCAGATGACACGGTATTGGCCATCCATGAGGAGATGTCCAGAGATGGAGCAGGTGATCCTCAGGGCGCTCCTTAGCTGGATGCTGGAATCTGAGCTCTGCACTTGTACCTTAAAGTCTCCACCTGGAATAAGATCTATATTGTTACTGCGCCCTGTTGTCTAGAATAAATAGCAGGAACCTATTATCTAGAACAGGATACTAGTGGTGGGGCGGGGAGGTGTTTTTATGCTGGATCTGTTATTCTGAAGGTGGGGGAAATCTGATTCCTTTAAGTATTCAGTTCTAACGTTTTGTTACTATTTGGTACTTATCTTGAAAAATTTAAGAAGAATTTAAGGAGTAGACATCAGGAACAATACACTGGAATAACCAGACAATATCTAGAACAACATAGGAGAAGACATCAGGAACATTACAGCAGAGTAAGCAGATATTATCTAGAACAACATAGGTGCAGACATCGGGAACATTACAGCAGAGTAAGCAGATATTATCTAGAACAACATAGGATCAGACATCAGGAACATTACAGCAGAGTAAGCAGATATTATCTAGAACAACATAGGTGCAGACATCGGGAACATTACAGCAGAGTAAGCAGATATTATCTAGAACAACATAGGAGCAGACATCGGGAACATTACAGCAGAGTAAGCAGATATTATCTAGAACAATATAGGTGCAGACATCGGGAACATTACAGCAGAGTAAGCAGATATTATCTAGAACAACATAGGAGCAGACATCAGGAACATTACAGCAGAGTAAGCAGATATTATCTAGAACAACATAGGAGCAGATATCGGGAACATTACAGCAGAGTAAGCAGATATTATCTAGAACAACATAGGAGCAGACATCGGGAACATTACAGCAGAGTAAGCAGATATTATCTAGAACAACATAGGAGCAGACATCGGGAACATTACAGCAGAGTAAGCAGATATTATCTAGAACAACATAGGTGCAGACATCGGGAACATTACAGCAGAGTAAGCAGATATTATCTAGAACAACATAGGTGCAGACATCGGGAACATTACAGCAGAGTAAGCAGATATTATCTAGAACAACATAGGTGCAGACATCGGGAACATTACAGCAGAGTAAGCAGATATTATCTAGAACAACATAGGTGCAGACATCGGGAACATTACAGCAGAGTAAGCAGATATTATCTAGAACAACATCAGAGTAGACATCGGGAACATTACAGCAGAGTAAGCAGATATTATCTAGAACAACATAGGTGCAGACATCAGGAACATTACAGCAGAGTAAGCAGATATTATCTAGAACAACATAGGTGCAGACATCAGGAACATTACAGCAGAGTAAGCAGATATTATCTAGAACAACATCAGAGTAGACATCGGGAACATTACAGCAGAGTAAGCAGATATTATCTAGAACAACATAGGTGCAGACATTGGGAACATTACAGCAGAGTAAGCAGATATTATCTAGAACAACATCAGAGTAGACATCGGGAACATTACAGCAGAGTAAGCAGATATTATCTAGAACAACATAGGTGCAGACATCAGGAACATTACAGCAGAGTAAGCAGATATTATCTAGAACAACATCAGAGTAGACATCGGGAACATTACAGCAGAGTAAGCAGATATTATCTAGAACAACATAGGTGCAGACATCGGGAACATTACAGCAGAGTAAGCAGATATTATCTAGAACAACATCAGAGTAGACATCGGGAACATTACAGCAGAGTAAGCAGATATTATCTAGAACAACATAGGTGCAGACATCAGGAACATTACAGCAGAGTAAGCAGATATTATCTAGAACAACATCAGAGTAGACATCGGGAACATTACAGCAGAGTAAGCAGATATTATCTAGAACAACATAGGTGCAGACATCGGGAACATTACAGCAGAGTAAGCAGATATTATCTAGAACAACATCAGAGTAGACATCGGGAACATTACAGCAGAGTAAGCAGATATTATCTAGAACAACATAGGTGCAGACATCAGGAACATTACAGCAGAGTAAGCAGATATTATCTAGAACAACATAGGTGCAGACATCAGGAACATTACAGCAGAGTAAGCAGATATTATCTAGAACAACATCAGAGTAGACATCGGGAACATTACAGCAGAGTAAGCAGATATTATCTAGAACAACATAGGTGCAGACATCGGGAACATTACAGCAGAGTAAGCAGATATTATCTAGAACAACATCAGAGTAGACATCGGGAACATTACAGCAGAGTAAGCAGATATTATCTAGAACAACATAGGTGCAGACATCAGGAACATTACAGCAGAGTAAGCAGATATTATCTAGAACAACATCAGAGTAGACATCGGGAACATTACAGCAGAGTAAGAAGATATTATCTAGAACAACATAGGTGCAGACATCGGGAACATTACAGCAGAGTAAGCAGATATTATCTAGAACAACATCAGAGTAGACATCGGGAACATTACAGCAGAGTAAGCAGATATTATCTAGAACAACATAGGTGCAGACATCAGGAACATTACAGCAGAGTAAGCAGATATTATCTAGAACAACATCAGAGTAGACATCGGGAACATTACAGCAGAGTAAGCAGATATTATCTAGAACAACATAGGTGCAGACATCGGGAACATTACAGCAGAGTAAGCAGATATTATCTAGAACAACATCAGAGTAGACATCGGGAACATTACAGCAGAGTAAGCAGATATTATCTAGAACAACATAGGTGCAGACATCAGGAACATTACAGCAGAGTAAGCAGATACTATCCTGACATGACCGCCTCGCTCACCCTGCAGTGCAGAAATCTTGAGTGTAGTCTTTTCTGACTTTTTCTCTGTGATCTTTGTCCATGTTCCATCAGGATCTTGGATCCACTCAGATCCTTGGCAGAAGATCTCTCCTTGGTCTGACAGCTGCAGAGTCTTGATGGACAGTCTATATGAGGAGTCACTGAGTTTGTCCATCCGGATATCTCCAGATGTAAACCTTTCTAAGAAGGATTCTCCAGGAACAAGAACAAAGTCCCGAGACAAGGACAAGATGTCAACGATAGCTTTGTCTGTTGTCAGAATCCATGAGACAGAGAGATGGGTGTGCCGAGGGGAGTTCTTAGATACATCACAGGTCAGCTCCAGAGATGACCCTTCTGCCTTCTCCAGATCTTGGTGGGGCATTGTGACTAATAAAGTGTCTGGAAGTACTGAGGAAAAGACAGACAATGTTCTGGAGGCATCATGGTTATCTTTTAACAGAAATGACTACTAGAACATGATACTACTTAGAAGGATATCGGAGCTCCCTTCTGTTGTATGGACCACAATCCAACAACACTCAGCTGTTATCTGAAGCAGAAACCTCAAATTATCTAGAAGAAATGTGTGTGATCTATAACAAAGTCCCCACATTACCAGTTAGTAGGACAAACACTTTCTAGAACATTTAGAACACTGTTCCCCTGTATACAGAATTATAGATTTTGAAATTCTAGGTTAGCCAATAGTCTAGAACAAGACCCCAATGTACCCAGCAAGAACAAATTCTAGATTCCGTGTGTTATCTAGAACTAGTCACTAGAGTAACTCCACATCACCATCCGCTGACATTTCTTGATTTACCAATTATGTCCATGGCCTCAGTCGCTTCTTACCACTCAGGTTGACCTTGGCGCTGTAGCTGCCGAAGAACTTGGGGTCGGTGTTAGGGGTGTGACATTCGTATTCTCCGCTGTCTCGTTCCTGCAGCTGGCGGATGTGTAGGACTGTGTGGTCCCCGGTCACCCGCTCCACGTAGATCTCTCCACTGCGGACACGCTGACTGTATATGGCGTAGGAGAAAGCGGCATCTTGGGTGCTCACCATCTGGACCTCCCTGTCGGGGGCGGAGGGCAGGTAGATAGAGTATTGGAAGTTCTGCTCGGAGGGGCCCTGGTAGCCGCTGACCTTACACCAGATGGTAATGTGGGAGCCCGCGGTACGGTACAAGGGCCCCTGCTGGACAGTCACCTCTCGCTGAGCCCAGGAGACGCCTGTGAGGAAGAAACAAGCTTGACCTTACCTCTATAGATATCTCCAAAGATGGCGCTAAGGAGACAGTTTTCCTGTAACCTGCAAAGAGAACTTATTTGTGTATCTTTCTGCCCAAATTCCTGGGGGAGCAGGCGCAGCCTACATGACACTCTCCACAAAGGGGCACCATCTATATTCAGGGCCAGGATTAGAAAAACCCACGCCCCATCTCTCTCCTGAGCATGGATGAGAAGATAATGGCCGACCAGCTGAAGGAGGTGATTGGATGGCCGCAGGATGGCGCCCAGCCTTACTAGAGACACCATGTAATATGCGGAGAGGTCAGAGGGGTCACCGCACCAGCCCATAGACATGGACTATGCAACACCAGGGGCCATTCCCTCACACCTGATGAAGGGTCCGAAACGCCATATCAGAATAAACCTGTGCTTGATGGGATTTAACACTTCCATCTCATCCGACATCTCGGGGCTGGAGAGAAGCTTCACTAGTCTCCTCCTTGCCCCCTTCTGGAAGTGCCGATTTGCACAGGGTCTGTCCTCTAGCTCAGTTCCCTGGAATCTACACTGATGGGGCTCGAGGCTCGCCCTAGGGTGAGGATGTCCATCCAGGATCGCTGCAGCGCCCTCAGACTACGCCATCATGGCTTCGAAGTCTGGAGCCCTGGAGGATCCTGGGCTATCCTGCAGGACCACAACAGCCCTGCATACATGTCTGCAGCCACCCCGCGCCTCAGGACGTGACAGGGGATGTTTTGGGGTAATTTTTGGACAGTTTTGGCGCAGCTGGCTTTTGCCTCATTCTATCTCGTATTGAGACCACAGCGGTTTCCTGTCCTCGAAACTTCTGCTTTGTCTGTTGCGCCTCTTCCTGCCCTCAACCTTGTAATGCAGAATATCACACACTAGTGTAGGGCGTTATACACACACGACATGGAATCTGTAACAGGAGGCCTTACCTGAGGATCCAAAAACTGCCCCTCATCATGTGTCATAAACAATACCGTATGTCTAGTTGGTAGGTAAGACTTCTATATACTGGGATGGAGTTATATACAGAGCAGTGACATCATCTCCAGCTCTATAATACTCTCCTTCTCCCCTGCAGCCCCCTGTACATATCTATATACTGGGATGGAGTTATATACAGGGCAGTGACATCATCTCCAGCACTATAATACCCTCCTCCTCCTCTGCAGCCCGATGTACATATCTATATACTGGGATGGAGTTATATACAGAGCAGTGACATCATCTCCAGCTCTATAATACCCTCCTCCTCCCCTGTACATATCTATATACTGGGATGGAGTTATATACAGGGCAGTGACATCATCTCCAGCACTATAATACCCTCCTCCTCCTCTGCAGCCCCCGTACATATCTATATACTGGGATGTAGTTATATACAGGGCAGTGACATCATCTCCAGCTCTATAATACCCTCCTTCTCCCCTGCAGCCCCCTGTACATATCTATATACTGGGATGGAGTTATATACAGGGCAGTGACATCATCTCCAGCTCTATAATACTCTCCTTCTCCCCTGCAGCCCCCTGTACATATCTATATACTGGGATGGAGTTATATACAGGGCAGTGACATCATCTCCAGCACTATAATACCCTCCTCCTCCCCTGTACATATCTATATACTGGGATGGAGTTATATACAGGGCAGTGACATCATATCCAGCTCTATAATACTCTCCTTCTCCCCTGCAGCCCCCTGTACATATCTATATACTGGGATGGAGTTATATACAGGGCAGTGACATCATCTCCAGCACTATAATACCCTCCTCCTCCTCTGCAGCCCCCTGTACATATCTATATACTGGGATGGAGTTATATACAGAGCAGTGACATCATCTCCAGCTCTATAATACCCTCCTCCTCCCCTGTACATATCTATATACTGGGATGGAGTTATATACAGGGCAGTGACATCATCTCCAGCACTATAATACCCTCCTCCTCCTCTGCAGCCCCCTGTACATATCTATATACTGGGATGGAGTTATATACAGAGCAGTGACATCATCTCCAGCTCTATAATACCCTCCTCCTCCCCTGTACATATCTATATACTGGGATGGAGTTATATACAGGGCAGTGACATCATCTCCAGCACTATAATACCCTCCTCCTCCTCTGCAGCCCCCTGTACATATCTATATACTGGGATGGAGTTATATACAGGGCAGTGACATCATCTCCAGCACTATAATACCCTCCTCCTCCTCTGCAGCCCCCTGTACATATCTATATACTGGGATGGAGTTATATACAGAGCAGTGACATCATCTCCAGCTCTATAATACCCTCCTCCTCCCCTGTACATATCTATATACTGGGATGGAGTTATATACAGGGCAGTGACATCATCTCCAGCACTATAATACCCTCCTCCTCCTCTACAGCCCCCTGTACATATCTATATACTGGGATGGAGTTATATACAGAGCAGTGACATCATCTCCAGCTCTATAATACCCTCCTCCTCCCCTGTACATATCTATATACTGGGATGGAGTTATATACAGGGCAGTGACATCATCTCCAGCTCTATAATACCCTCCTCCTCCCCTGTACATATCTATATACTGGGATGGAGTTATATACAGGGCAGTGACATCATCTCCAGCACTATAATACACTCCTCCTCCTCTGCAGCCCCCTGTACATATCTATATACTGGGATGTAGTTATATACAGGGCAGTGACATCATCTCCAGCTCTATAATACCCTCCTTCTCCCCTGCAGCCCCCTGTACATATCTATATACTGGGATGGAGTTATATACAGGGCAGTGACATCATCTCCAGCTCTATAATACCCTCCTCCTCCCCTGTACATATCTATATACTGGGATGGAGTTATATACAGGGCAGTGACATTATCTCCAGCTCTATAATACTCTCCTTCTCCCCTGCAGCCCCCTGTACATATCTATATACTGGGATGGAGTTATATACAGGGCAGTGACATCATCTCCAGCACTATAATACCCTCCTCCTCCTCTGCAGCCCCCTGTACATATCTATATACTGGGATGTAGTTATATACAGGGCAGTGACATCATCTCCAGCTCTATAATACCCTCCTTCTCCCCTGCAGACCCCTGTACATATCTATATACTGGGATGTAGTTATATACAGGGCAGTGACATCATCTCCAGCTCTATAATACCCTCCCCTGCAGCCCCCTGTACATATCTATATACTGGGATGGAGTTATATACAGGGCAGTGACATCATCTCCAGCTCTATAATACCCTCCCCTGCAGCCCCCTGTACATATCTATATACTGGGATGGAGTTATATACAGGGCAGTGACATCATCTCCAGCTCTATAATACCCTCCTTCTCCCCTGCAGCCCCCTGTACATATCTATATACTGGGATGGAGTTATATACAGGGCAGTGACATCATCTCCAGCACTATAATACCCTCCTCCTCCCCTGCAGCCCCCTGTACATATCTATATACTGGGATGTAGTTATATACAGGGCAGTGACATCATCTCCAGCTCTATAATACCCTCCTCCTCCCCTGTACATATCTATATACTGGGATGGAGTTATATACAGGGCAGTGACATCATCTCCAGCTCTATAATACCCTCCTCCTCCCCTGCAGCCCCCTGTACATATCTATATACTGGGATGTAGTTATATACAGGGCAGTGACATCATCTCCAGCTCTATAATACCCTCCCCTGCAGCCCCCTGTACATATCTATATATTGGGATGTAGTTATATACAGGGCAGTGACATCACCTCCAGCTCTATAATACCCCCCTCCTCCCCTGCAGCCCCCTGTACATATCTATATACTGGGATGGAGTTATATACAGGGCAGTGACATCATCTCCAGCTCTATAATACCCTCCCCTGCAGCCCCCTGTACATATCTATATATTGGGATGTAGTTATATACAGGGCAGTGACATCACCTCCAGCTCTATAATATCCCCCTCCTCCCCTGCAGCCCCCTGTACATATCTATATACTGGGATGGAGTTATATACAGGGCAGTGACATCATCTCCAGCTCTATAATACCCTCCCCTGCAGCCCCCTGTACATATCTATATATTGGGATGTAGTTATATACAGGTCAGTGACATCACCTCCAGCTCTATAATACCCCCCTCCTCCCCTGCAGCCCCCTGTACATATCTATATACTGGGATGGAGTTATATACAGGGCAGTGACATCATCTCCAGCTCTATAATACCCCCCCTCCTCCCCTGCAGCCCCCTGTACATATCTATATACTGGGATGGAGTTATATACAGGGCAGTGACATCACCTCCAGCTCTATAATACCCTCCTCCTCCCCTGTACATATCTATATACTGGGATGTAGTTATATACAGGGCAGTGACATCATCTCCAGCTCTATAATACCCTCCTCCTCCCCTGCAGCCCCCGTACATATCTATATACTGGGATGTAGTTATATACAGGGCAGTGACATCACCTCCAGCTCTATAATACCCTCCTCCTCCCCTGCAGCCCCCTGTACATATCTATATACTGGGATGGAGTTATATACAGGGCAGTGACATCATCTCCAGCTCTATAATACCCTCCTTCTCCCCTGCAGACCCCTGTACATATCTATATACTGGGATGTAGTTATATACAGGGCAGTGACATCATCTCCAGCACTATAATACCCTCCTCCTCCCCTGCAGCCCCCTGTACATATCTATATACTGGGATGTAGTTATATACAGGGCAGTGACATCATCTCCAGCTCTATAATACCCTCCCCTGCAGCCCCCTGTACATATCTATATACTGGGATGGAGTTATATACAGGACAGTGACATCATCTCCAGCTCTATAATACCCTCCTCCTCCCCTGCAGCCCCCGTACATATCTATATACTGGGATGTAGTTATATACAGGGCAGTGACATCATCTCCAGCTCTATAATACCCTCCCCCTGCAGCCCCCTGTACATATCTATATACTGGGATGTAGTTATATACATGGCAGTGACATCATCTCCAGCTCTATAATACCCTCCCCTGCAGCCCCCTGTACATATCTATATACTGGGATGTAGTTATATACAGGGCAGTGACATCATCTCCAGCTCTATAATACCCTCCTCCTCCCCTGCAGCCCCCGTACATATCTATATACTGGGATGTAGTTATATACAGGGCAGTGACATCACCTCCAGCTCTATAATACCCTCCTCCTCCCCTGCAGCCCCCTGTACATATCTATATACTGGGATGTAGTTATATACATGGCAGTGACATCATCTCCAGCTCTATAATACCCTCCCCTGCAGCCCCCTGTACATATCTATATACTGGGATGTAGTTATATACAGGTCAGTGACATCATCTCCAGCTCTATAATACCCTCCTCCTCCCCTGCAGCCCCCGTACATATCTATATACTGGGATGTAGTTATATACATGGCAGTGACATCATCTCCAGCTCTATAATACCCTCCCCTGCAGCCCCCTGTACATATCTATATACTGGGATGGAGTTATATACATGGCAGTGACATCATCTCCAGCTCTATAATACCCTCCTCCTCCTCTGCAGCCCCCTGTACATATCTATATACTAGGATGTAGTTATATATAGGGCAGTGACATCATCTCCAGCTCTATAATACCCTCCTCCTACTCTGCAGACCCCTGTACATATCTATATACTGGGATGTAGTTATATACAGGGCAGTGACATCATCTCCAGCACTATAATACCCTCCTCCTCCCCTGCAGCCCCCTGTACATATCTATATACTGGGATGTAGTTATATACAGGGCAGTGACATCATCTCCAGCTCTATAATACCCTCCTCCTCCTCTGCAGCCCCCTGTACATATCTATATACTGGGATGGAGTTATATACAGGGCAGTGACATCATCTCCAGCTCTATAATACCCTCCCCTGCAGCCCCCTGTACATATCTATATACTGGGATGGAGTTATATACAGGGCAGTGACATCATCTCCAGCTCTATAATACCCTCCTCCTCCTCTGCAGCCCCCTGTACATATCTATATACTGGGATGTAGTTATATACAGGGCAGTGACATCATCTCAGGCTCTATAATACCCCCAGTGCTTACCCACAATGCTCAGCCAGAGCAGCCCTGTGAACATGGGGGTGCCATATAGCAGGGGGTGCTGCTGCAGGTCTGCGCTCCACTCCATGGTGCCGGCTGGACTGAGCACAGCTCCGCACACAGAGCTGCACTAAATGCTGCTGACATTACACACAGGAAACCACAGTCTTACAGCTAGACGCAGGCGAGACAAAGCAGAACTGACCGCAGACCCCAAACAGTGAGGGGAGAATTACAGGAGATACCCCAACAGGGCACATACATGTACACCAACAACCAGAACATTACTATTCACTGGAAACAGTCAGCAAGGGGCATGAGCAGCAATCTCCAAAGCCGCACGCAGCTTGGAGGCTTCTACGTCACAGACATCGCAAACTTTATCTGCAATAAAAGAAGTCACAATGAAAACCGGAAGATACTTCATCATCACCGTGTTCTATCATCATCATCACCGTGTTCTATCATCATCGTCATCACCGTGTTCTATCATCATCGTCATCACCGTGTTCTATCATCACTCATCACCGTGTTCTATCATCATCATCCGTGTCTCTATCATCATCATCATCGTGTTCTATCATCATCATCGGTCTCATCATCAACATCGTGTTCTATCATCATCAACATAGTGTTCTATCATCATCAACATCGTGTTCTATCATCATCATCATCGTGTTCTATCATCATCATCACCGTGTTCTATCATCATCATCATCACCGTGTTCTATCATCATCATCATCACCGTGTTCTATCATCATCATCACCGTGTTCTATCATCATCATCATCGTGTTCTATCATCATCATCATCACCGTGTTCTATCATCATCATCGTGTTCTATCATCATCATCATCATCACCGTGTTCTATCATCATCATCACCGTGTTCTATCATCATCGTCATCACCGTGTTCTATCATCATCATCATCACCGTGTTCTATCATCATCGTCATCACCGTGTTCTATCATCATCATCGTGTTCTATCATCATCGTCATCACCGTGTTCTATCATCATCATCATCACCGTGTTCTATCATCATCACCGTGTTCTATCATCATCATCATCATCACCGTGTTCTATCATCATCATCACCGTGTTCTATCATCATCGTCATCACCGTGTTCTATCATCATCGTCATCACCGTGTTCTATCATCATCATCATCATCATCACCGTGTTCTATCATCATCATCACCGTGTTCTATCATCATCATCATCACCGTGTTCTATCATCATCATCATCACCGTGTTCTATCATCATCATCATCACCGTGTTCTATCATCATCATCATCACCGTGTTCTATCATCATCATCATCACCGTGTTCTATCATCATCATCATCACCGTGTTCTATCATCATCATCATCACCGTGTTCTATCATCATCATCACCGTGTTCTATCATCATCATCACCGTGTTCTATCATCATCATCATCACCGTGTTCTATCATCATCATCACCGTGTTCTATCATCATCACCGTGTTCTATGATCATCATCACCGTGTTCTATCATCATCACCGTGTTCTATCATCATCATCATCACCGTGTTCTATCATCATCACCGTGTTCTATCATCATCATCATCACCGTGTTCTATCATCATCATCATCACCGTGTTCTATCATCATCATCATCATCTATCAGATCCTCCTCCTCCCTCCATCCCCCGCCGCTTCCTCCTTCACATATAAAATTCAATGAAAGGTAAAAAATAGAAGAGATTTTATTGCTTGGAGGGAGGACAGAACAATCCTCAATATGGCGATTTCCTTCGTCATCACCGTGTTCTATCATCATCATCATCACCGTGTTCTATCATCATCGTCATCACCGTGTTCTATCATCATCATCGTGTTCTATCATCATCATCATCGTGTTCTATCATCATCACCGTGTTCTATCATCATCATCACCGTGTTCTATCATCATCATCATCACCGTGTTCTATCATCATCATCATCACCGTGTTCTATCATCATCATCATCATCACCGTGTTCTATCATCATCACCGTGTTCTATCATCATCATCATCACCGTGTTCTATCATCATCGTCATCACCGTGTTCTATCATCATCGTGTTCTATCATCATCACCGTGTTCTATCATCATCACCGTGTTCTATCATCATCATCATCATCACCGTGTTCTATCATCATCATCATCATCACCGTGTTCTATCATCATCATCATCATCACCGTGTTCTATCATCATCATCATCATCATCACCATGTTCTATCATCATCATCATCATCATCACCGTGTTCTATCATCATCATCATCATCATCACCGTGTTCTATCATCATCATCATCATCATCACCGTGTTCTATCATCATCATCATCATCATCACCGTGTTCTATCATCATCATCATCATCATCACCGTGTTCTATCATCATCATCATCATCATCACCGTGTTCTATCATCATCATCATCATCATCACCGTGTTCTATCATCATCATCATCATCATCACCGTGTTCTATCATCATCATCATCATCATCACCGTGTTCTATCATCATCATCATCATCATCACCGTGTTCTATCATCATCATCATCATCATCACCGTGTTCTATCATCATCATCATCGTCATCACCGTGTTCTATCATCATCATCACTCATCACCGTGTTCTATCATCATCATCGTCATCACCGTGTTCTATCATCATCATCGTCATCACCATGTTCTATCATCATCATCATCATCACCACCATGTTCTATCATCATCATCATCGTGTTCTATCATCACCGTGTTCTATCATCATCATCGTCATCACCGTGTTCTATCATCATCATCGTCATCACCGTGTTCTATCATCATCATCATCACCGTGTTCTATCATCATCATCATCACCGTGTTCTATCATCATCATCATCACCGTGTTCTATCATCATCATCATCACCGTGTTCTATCATCATCATCATCACCGTGTTCTATCATCATCATCATCACCGTGTTCTATCATCATCATCATCACCGTGTTCTATCATCATCATCATCACCGTGTTCTATCATCATCATCATCACCGTGTTCTATCATCATCATCATCACCGTGTTCTATCATCATCATCATCACCGTGTTCTATCATCATCATCATCACCGTGTCCTATCATCATCATCATCACCGTGTCGTATCATCATCATCATCACCGTGTCCTATCATCATCATCACCGTGTCCTATCATCATCATCATTACCGTGTTCTATCATCATCATCATCATCACCGTGTTCTATCATCATCATCATCATCACCGTGTTCTATCATCATCATCATCATCACCGTGTTCTATCATCATCATCATCATCACCGTGTTCTATCATCATCATCATCACCGTGTTCTATCATCATCATCATCACCGTGTTCTATCATCATCATCATCACCGTGTTCTATCATCATCATCATCACCGTGTTCTATCATCATCGTCATCACCGTGTTCTATCATCATCATCATCATCACCGTGTTCTATCATCATCATCATCATCACCGTGTTCTATCATCATCATCATCATCATCACCGTGTTCTATCATCATCACCGTGTTCTATCATCATCATCGTCACCGTGTTCATCGAACGTGTTCTATCATCATCATCATCACCGTGTTCTATCATCATCATCATCACCGTGTTCTATCATCATCATCATCACCGTGTTCTATCATCATCATCATCACCGTGTTCTATCATCATCATCATCACCGTGTTCTATCATCATCATCATCACCGTGTTCTATCATCATCATCATCACCGTGTTCTATCATCATCATCATGTTCTATCATCATCATCGTGTTCTATCATCATCATCATCATCACCGTGTTCGATCATCATCATCGTGTTCTATCATCATCATCTATCAGATCCTCCTCCTCCTCCTCCCTCCATCCCCCGCCGCTTCCTCCTTCACATATAAAATTCAATGAAAGGTAAAAAATAGAAGAGATTTTATTGCTTGGAGGGAGGACAGAACAATCCTCAATATGGCGATTTCCTTCTCCGCTGCTCAGGAGTGCAAATAACTTGTCTGCTATGGAAGACAAAGGGTTATCCCGGGGCCCGGAGTTATGGCAGGGGCCCCGGGACGTCATCTGTGGGGAGAACAAGGAAGTGACTAAAAACAATCAGACATTTCTACAAAAAAACCCGAACCATTGAAGACATTAATGAAGAGGCTCTGCAGGGGCGTGTGCTTATTGTAGTGTCCTCGGGGGCGGAGTCATGTCACAGTGACACGTTCTACACGTGTTATGGCACTGGAGAGCTGTACAGCCAGGGGTGGCCCCTCCATTAGCAGCCCTGTCTCCTTAAAGCTGTACAGACCCCATTATTGCATTGGTTTGGGCCTTAGCCCAGGGTGAATCCATTCAGCAGTGCGGGGGAGGAGTCCTCTCATCTGTCACACACTGCTTTGTTGTAGGTTGAGCGCCATCTTGCTGTTCCCCCGCAGTACTGCTGTGATCCTTTTTCCCAGGTGGGGTACCCACCCTCCGTACCCCGTCCTCAGTGGCTTCACCCCCATGTTAGGCCTGTCATCTCCCAGAGTCTATGGCTCAGTCAATCTCCATAGGCATGAGGCGCCGATGTTCTCTGCGCTTCTCCTGGACCGGCGGCGCCACCTTACAGCAGAACCGAGAACTGCAATATCCGATGAGGCAAGATAAGAGCCCGGCGAGCAGCGACAGTCCGGCCCCGATCAGGAGAGGATATTTGAAGGCGCTCAGAACTGTGGGGGAGGGAAAACACAAAAAATTACCCAACAAGCAAGAACTAGGTGCCACCTAGAGGCCGGGAACAGAACTGCAGATCCTTCTACATGTCATCTACAGATCTACAACTACTGCTGCTATATGACAGAGGGCGGGGCTGAGATTAAATATACACACCCCCCCCCCCCAATAGTGCAGGCTATGATTTATTATACAACCCCTGCAGTGCAGATTATGGGGGGAGTCCGCACAGGAGGCGCTGCTGTTACATGACTAAGGGGCGGACTGATCATATGGGGTACCCCACCAATGGGGCACTGTTATAGGAATGGGGCTGTGATTAATCATACACCCCTCAAAGAGCAGGTTATAGGGGACTTTACATGGGCGGTACTGCAGGGGCCAGGCTGTACAATATAGGGGTGCTGTGCCCAGGGGCCAGGCTGTATAATACGGGGGTCCCCAGGCTGTATAATACGGGGGTCCCCAGGCTGTATAATACCGGGGTCCCCAGGCTGTATAATACAAGGGTGCTCTGCCCAGGCTGTATAATATGGGGGTCCCCAGGCTGTATAATACGGGGGTCCCCAGGCTGTATAATATGGGGGTGCTCTGCCCAGGCTGTATAATACGGGGGTCCCCAGGCTGTATAATATAGGGGTCCCCAGGCTGTACAATATAGGGGTGCTGTGCCCAGGGGCCAGGCTGTATAATACGGGGGTCCCCAGGCTGTATAATACGGGGGTCCCCAGGCTGTATAATACGGGGGTCCCCATGCTGTATAATATGGGGGTGCTCTGCCCAGGCTGTATAATACGGGGGTCCCCAGGCTGTATAATACAGGGGTGCTCTGCCCAGGCTGTATAATATGGGGGTCCCCAGGCTGTATAATACGGGGGGTGCTCTGCCCATGCTGTATAATACGGGGGTGCTGTGCCCAGGCTGTATAATACGGGGGTCCCCAGGCTGTATAATACGGGGGTCCCCAGGCTGTATAATACGGGGGTCCCCAGGCTGTATAATATGGGGGTGCTCTGCCCAGGCTGTATAATATGGGGGTCCCCAGGCTGTATAATACGGGGGTCCCCAGGCTGTATAATACGGGGGTGCCCAGGCTGTATAATACGGGGGTGCCCAGGCTGTATAATATGGGGGGTCCCCAGGCTGTATAATACGGGGGGTCCCCAGGCTGTATAATATGGGGGTGCTCTGCCCAGGCTGTATAATACGGGGGTCCCCAGGCTGTATAATATAGGGGTCCCCAGGCTGTATAATACAGGGGTGCTCTGCCCAGGCTGTATAATACGGGGGGTGCTCTGCCCATGCTGTATAATATAGGGGTCCCCAGGCTGTACAATATAGGGGTGCTGTGCCCAGGGGCCAGGCTGTATAATACGGGGGTCCCCAGGCTGTATAATACGGGGGTCCCCAGGCTGTATAATACGGGGGTCCCCATGCTGTATAATATGGGGGTGCTCTGCCCAGGCTGTATAATACGGGGGTCCCCAGGCTGTATAATATAGGGGTCCCCAGGCTGTACAATATAGGGGTGCTGTGCCCAGGGGCCAGGCTGTATAATACGGGGGTCCCCAGGCTGTATAATATAGGGGTCCCCAGGCTGTATAATATGGGGGTGCTCTGCCCATGCTGTATAATATGGGGGTCCCCAGGCTGTATAATATGGGGGTGCTCTGCCCATGCTGTATAATATGGGGGTCCCCAGGCTGTATAATATGGGGGTGCTGTGCCCAGGCTGTATAATATGGGGGTCCCCAGGCTGTATAATATGGGGGTGCTGTGCCCAGGCTGTATAATATGGGGGTGCTCTGCCCAGGCTGTATAATACCAGGGTCCCCAGGCTGTATAATACGGGGGTCCCCAGGCTGTATAATATGGGGGTGCTCTGCCCAGTCTGTATAATATGGGGGTCCCCAGGCTGTATAATATGGGGGTGCTCTGCCCATGCTGTATAATATGGGGGTCCCCAGGCTGAATAAAACGGGGGTGCTCTGCCCAGTCTGTATAATATGGGGGTGCTGTGCCCATGCTGTATAATACGGGGGTCCCCAGGCTGTATAATACCGGGGTCCCCAGGCTGTATAATACAGGGGTGCTCTGCCCAGGCTGTATAATATGGGGGTCCCCAGGCTGTATAATATGGGGGTGCTGTGCCCAGGCTGTATAATATGGGGGTGCTCTGCCCAGTCTGTATAATATGGGGGTCCCCAGGCTGTATAATATGGGGGTGCTCTGCCCAGGCTGTATAATACGGGGGTCCCCAGGCTGTATAATACCGGGGTCCCCAGGCTGTATAATATGGGGGTCCCCAGGCTGTATAATACGGGGGTCCCCAGGCTGTATAATACCGGGGTCCCCAGGCTGTATAATATGGGGGTCCCCAGGCTGTATAATACGGGGGTGCTCTGCCCAGGCTGTATAATATGGGGGTCCCCAGGCTGTATAATACGGGGGTGCTCTGCCCAGGCTGTATAATATGGGGGTCCCCAGGCTGTATAATATGGGGGTGCTGTGCCCAGGCTGTATAATATGGGGGTCCCCAGGCTGTATAATATGGGGGTGCTCTGCCCATGCTGTATAATACCGGGGTCCCCAGGCTGTATAATACGGGGGTGCTCTGCCCATGCTGTATAATACCGGGGTCCCCAGGCTGTATAATATGGGGGTGCTCTGCCCAGGCTGTATAATACGGGGGTCCCCAGGCTGTATAATATGGGGGTCCCCAGGCTGTATAATACGGGGGGTCCCCAGGCTGTATAATACGGGGGTCCCCAGGCTGTATAATACGGGGGTCCCCAGGCTGTATAATACGGGGGTCCCCAGGCTGTATAATTCGGGGGTGCTCTGCCCAGGCTGTATAATACGGGGGTGCTCTGCCCAGGCTGTATAATACGGGGGTGCCCAGGCTGTATAATACGGGGGGTGCCCAGGCTGTATAATACCGGGGTGCTCTGCCCAGGCTGTATAATACCGGGGTGCTCTGCCCAGGCTGTATAATACGGGGGTGCTCTGCCCAGGCTGTATAATACGGGGGTCCCCAGGCTGTATAATACCGGGGTGCTCTGCCCAGGCTGTATAATACGGGGGGTGCTCTGCCCAGGCTGTATAATACGGGGGTGCCCAGGCTGTATAATACGGGGGGTGCCCAGGCTGTATAATATGGGGGTGCTCTGCCCAGGCTGTATAATACGGGGGTGCCCAGGCTGTATAATACGGAGGTGCTCTGCCCAGGCTGTATAATACGGGGGTGCCCAGGCTGTATAATACGGGGGTGCCCAGGCTGTATAATACGGGGGTGCTCTGCCCAGGCTGTATAATACGGGGGGTGCTCTGCCCAGGCTATATAATATGGGGGTGCTCTGCCCAGGCTGTATAATACGGGGGTGCTCTGCCCAGGCTGTATAATACGGGGGTGCTCTGCCCAGGCTGTATAATACGGGGGTGCTCTGCCCAGGCTGTATAATACGGGGGTGCCCAGGCTGTATAATACAGGGGTGCTCTGCCCAGGCTGTATAATACCGGGGTCCCCAGGCTGTATAATACGGGGGTGCTCTGCCCAGGCTGTATAATATGGGGGTGCTCTGCCCAGGCTGTATAATATAGGGGTCCCCAGGCTGTATAATACGGGGGTGCCCAGGCTGTATAATACGGGGGGTGCTCTGCCCAGGCTGTATAATACGGGGGTGCTCTGCCCAGGCTGTATAATACGGGGGGTCCCCAGGCTGTATAATACGGGGGTGCTCTGCCCAGGCTGTATAATACGGGGGGTGCTCTGCCCAGGCTGTATAATACGGGGGTGCCCAGGCTGTATAATACGGGGGTGCCCAGGCTGTATAATATGGGGGTGCTCTGCCCAGGCTGTATAATACGGGGGTGCCCAGGCTGTATAATACGGGGGTGCTCTGCCCAGGCTGTATAATACGGGGGTGCCCAGGCTGTATAATACGGGGGTGCCCAGGCTGTATAATACGGGGGTGCTCTGCCCAGGCTGTATAATACGGGGGTGCTCTGCCCAGGCTGTATAATACGGGGGGTCCCCAGGCTGTATAATACCGGGGTGCTCTGCCCAGGCTGTATAATACGGGGGTGCTCTGCCCAGGCTGTATAATACGGGGGTGCCCAGGCTGTATAATACGGGGGTGCCCAGGCTGTATAATACGGGGGTGCTCTGCCCAGGCTGTATAATACGGGGGTGCTCTGCCCAGGCTGTATAATACGGGGGTGCTCTGCCCAGGCTGTATAATACGGGGGGTCCCCAGGCTGTATAATACCGGGGTGCTCTGCCCAGGCTGTATAATACGGGGGTGCTCTGCCCAGGCTGTATAATATGGGGGTGCTCTGCCCAGGCTGTATAATACGGGGGGTGCTCTGCCCAGGCTATATAATATGGGGGTGCTCTGCCCAGGCTGTATAATACGGGGGTGCTCTGCCCAGGCTGTATAATACGGGGGTGCCCAGGCTGTATAATACGGGGGTGCCCAGGCTGTATAATACGGGGGTCCCCAGGCTGTATAATACGGGGGTCCCCAGGCTGTATAATACAGGGGTGCTCTGCCCAGGCTGTATAATACGGGGGTGCTCTGCCCAGGCTGTATAATACGGGGGTGCTCTGCCCAGGCTGTATAATACGGGGGTCCCCAGGCTGTATAATACAGGGGTGCTCTGCCCAGGCTGTATAATATGGGGGTGCTCTGCCCAGGCTGTATAATACGGGGTGCTGTGCCCAGGCTGTATAATATGGGGGTGCTCTGCCCAGGCTGTAAATACGGGGGTGCCCAGGCTGTATAATACGGGGGGCTCTGCCCAGGCTGTATAATACGGGGGCTGCCCATGCTCTGCCCAGGCTGTATAATACGGGGGTGCTCTGCCCAGGCTGTATAATACGGGGGTGCCCAGGCTGTATAATACGGGGGTGCTCTGCCCAGGCTGTATAATACGGGGGTGCTCTGCCCAGGCTGTATAATATAGGGTGCTGTGCCCAGGCTGTATAATATGGGGGTGCTCTGCCCAGGCTGTATAATACCGGGGTGCTCTGCTCAGGCTGTATAATATGGGGGTCCCCAGGCTGTATAATACCGGGGTCCCCAGGCTGTATAATACGGGGGTGCTCTGCCCAGGCTGTATAATACGGGGGGTGCTCTGCCCAGGCTGTATAATACGGGGGTCCCCAGGCTGTATAATACGGGGGTGCCCAGGCTGTATAATACGGGGGTGCTCTGCCCAGGCTATATAATACGGGGGTGCTCTGCCCAGGCTGTATAATACGGGGGTGCTCTGCCCAGGCTGTATAATACGGGGGGTGCTCTGCCCAGGCTGTATAATACGGGGGTGCCCAGGCTGTATAATACGGGGGTGCTCTGCCCAGGCTGTATAATACGGGGGTGCTCTGCCCAGGCTGTATAATATGGGGGTGCTCTGCCCAGGCTGTATAATACGGGGGTCCCCAGGCTGTATAATACGGGGGTGCTCTGCCCAGGCTGTATAATACGGGGGTGCTCTGCCCAGGCTGTATAATACGGGGGTCCCCAGGCTGTATAATACGGGGGTGCTCTGCCCAGGCTGTATAATATGGGGGTGCTCTGCCCAGGCTGTATAATACGGGGGGTCCCCAGGCTGTATAATACGGGGGTGCTCTGCCCAGGCTGTATAATACGGGGGTGCTCTGCCCAGGCTGTATAATACGGGGGTCCCCAGGCTGTATAATACGGGGGTGCTCTGCCCAGGCTGTATAATATGGGGGTGCTCTGCCCAGGCTGTATAATACGGGGGTCCCCTCCGTCACTTACGGTCCATTCTGACGGTCAGGCTCATCATGGCGGAGGTGATGCTTTCCTGCTGGCTCCAGCCGCCCTCACCACTGCGCACCCAGGGTGTGACGGTGCAGTAATGGCCGCCGGCGTCCTCCTCCTGGCAGCCGTAGACGCGCAGCCTGTACTCCATGTCGCTGACGCGCTCCACTGACACCTCACTGCTGCTGTTTTGTTGGTTGTGCCGGACTTGAGCGCTGCGATCCACGGACGCCAATAACACGGAGGAACCGCCGACTCTCTGAACGAACCAGGAGACGTCGAACGCCATGTCACCTGTGAAGCAGAGGGGGAGGGGCTTGTCATAGGTGACCTCTACAGGACGGGGTCACGTCCCGGGGTCGGAGCGTTACCTGGATCCACGGCCGGGCCATCGATGGTGATGACGCACCAGAACTCGGACCTGTCGCCGCGGTGCACGCTCAGGCTGTCGGAGTGGCCGCTGACATTAAACACCGGACCTGAGGGGGGTAAGTGACCGCGGTTAACCCCTCCTCTCCCATCACACGGTATAACCCCCACCCCCGCGCTCCTCACCTGAGGTCTGGAACTCCAGAGGCACCGGATTGGTGGTCTTGTTGTGCGCCATTCTCCAGGCCCCGCCTCCTCCCTGCGTCCATGCCGTGATCTCACACTGGTACACGCCCACGTCCTGGCTCTGCGCCTGGTACAGTCTGAACAGGTACGTGCCCTCCTTGCCCTTCTCCAGCATGGTGTTGCTGACTGCGCTCGGCCTCCGGCGTACCACCCCCTCGCGGCTCAGCGTGATGACTGTCACGGGGGCGGAGTTTACTTGGGGGGGTGTCATGGTGACCCGCACAGAATACTGGGGGGAGGGGAGGCTCTGGGGCTGTACGGTGCAGAGCATCTCAAATGTTCCTCCAGCTGCGGAGACCATCCTGATCAGCCGGGAGCCCACCATAATGGAGGAGCCTGCGGAGGACACAAGCGAGGGGGGGGGGGGAGCAGAATGGAGCTGCAGCTCCGGAGGTGAGCGGAATGAGACACAACAGACTGCAGCTCTGGAGGTGAGTGGAGTGTATGACACAACATGACTGCAGCTCTGGAGGTGACCGGAGTGTATGACACAACATGACTGCAGCTCTGGAGGTGAGTGGAGTGTATGACACAACATGACTGCAGCTCTGGAGGTGACCGGAGTGTATGACACAACATGACTGCAGCTCTGGAGGTGACCGGAGTGTATGACACAACATGACTGCAGCTCTGGAGGTGACCGGAGTGTATGACACAACATGACTGCAGCTCTGGAGGTGACCAGAGTGTATGACACAACATGACTGCAGCTCCGGAGGTGAGGGAGTGTAGACACAACGCGAGCGGTGGAGTGTATGACACAACATGACTGCAGCTCTGGAGGTGACCGGAGTGTATGACACAACATGACTGCAGCTCTGGAGGTGACCGGAGTGTATGACACAACATGACTGCAGCTCTGGAGGTGACCGGAGTGTATGACACAACATGACTGCAGCTCTGGAGGTGAGTGGAGTGTATGACACAACATGACTGCAGCTCTGGAGGTGACCAGAGTGTATGACACAACATGACTGCAGCTCCGGAGGTGAGTGGAGTGTATGACACAACATGACTGCAGCCGGGGTGCGGAGTGTATGACACAACATGACTGCAGCTCTGGAGGTGACCGGAGTGTATGACACAACATGACTGCAGCTCTGGAGGTGAGTGGAGTGTATGACACAACATGACTGCAGCTCTGGAGGTGACCGGAGTGTATGACACAACATGACTGCAGCTCCGGAGGTGAGAGTTAACAAATGCGAGCTGGAGAGACACAACATGACTGCAGCTCTGGAGGTGACCGGAGTGTATGACACAACATGACTGCAGCTCTGGAGGTGACCGGAGTGTATGACACAACATGACTGCAGCTCTGGAGGTGACCGGAGTGTATGACACAACATGACTGCAGCTCTGGAGGTGACCGGAGTGTATGACACAACATGACTGCAGCTCGGGGCCAGACACAACATGACGGCGGCGCGGGAGGTGAGTGGAGCACCAGACCTGTGAGCGGTCACTCTTTACCTTCACTCGTCCAGGAGAGACTGACGTCTTGAGATGTGGCCTCGGCCGCCGGGCTCCAGGTCAGGTTTCGCAGCTGCTTCCAGCTGGTGCCGGTGCAGTGGTAGCCGCCTCTGTCCTCCTCCGAGGTCCACTGTATGCGCAGCACAAATCTCTGGGGGCCCCAACGGGAAAGGATCAGCGCCCCCCGCTCTGCCCGCTGTTGGTACGTCTGCCCCAGCCGCAGGCTACCATCCTGATGCAGAGACCCCACCAGGATGGGTCTGAGAGCGGAGGAGTCCATGTGCTGAGATGGGGAGAAATACCAGGACACAGACAGGTGGGGGGCCCCACTGATGTGACACCACAACTCCGAGGGCTCCTCTGCTGCATGGGGGGCCACAGAAACATTCAGAGACACCTGGAGGTCTGGGACTGGGGGACAACACAAAAGATGGTGAGCGAGCGAGCGAGCGAGCACGAGAGAGGGTGAGAAGGGCTGAATACGGGCGCTCACCTTCACGGGTCACCTGCACTCTGACTGGCGGGGACGTCTCCTCGGCGGCTCGCTGCCACGTCCCGTTCCTGAGCAGTGTCCATGCGGTGGCGTGGCAGGCGTATTCCCCGGAGTCCCACGCTTGTGCCACCTGCAGCTGGCGGGTGATTGGGGTGTCTTGGCCAGGATCAGGGTCTGACCCGCTGGGTAGTTGGTGCGGCTCTCCTGACTGCGACCACTGGAGCCAGTGCACACGGGTGATGTGGGGGGCGCCGGAGTCCACAGATACCAGACACGAGAGGGTGAAGGGCGAGCCCTCCGGTACCACAAGGGCCGGCTCTACGATGGACACTGCCAGCTCTGCAAGTGAGGAAAGAAGACGAGATCAGCACTGATGCCCCGGGCCCCGCCATATGTCAGACCATGGACCCCATAGAGTGGCCCCAACACCACAGCCAACCTCCTCAGCAGACACTCACCCATCGCGCGCACCTCCAGACGGGCAACGTCCACCGTCTTCTCCTGGATCTTCTCCCAGCCCTCGGCCCCTTGCACCCACGTACTGGCCACACAGCTGTATTCTCCGGCATCCCCGAGCTGCGCCCCCTCCACCACCAGCTGGTAAGTATCAGAGGCCGCCATGTCCACCCGTAGCTCCCCGCTGCTGTAACGCTCCACATACTGTGCGCCAGGCTGCGACCGCCCCAGTTGTGTCAGTGTCAGGACCTCAGAGGAGCCGCCGCCGGACCGACGCTGCCAGCTCAGAGACAGGTGGACGTGAGTGGCCGCACCTTCAAAGGACGCCCGGCACGGTAACTGGAACGATCCGCCTTCTGTCACATTATAGGCGCTGCTCCGGCGACCTCTGGGAACCTGTAGTCGTAGACTGTCAGCGATCACTGTAAGAGAGGAGGGCAGGATATGAGGGGTGGGGAAAGTAACCATCAGTGTAAGCTGGCGCCCCCTAGTGGTAATGACAGGAGGGTCAGTATAGGAAGAGGAGGAGGAGAAGTGACCATCAGTGTAAGCTGGCGCCCCCTAGTGGTAATGACAGGAGGGTCAGTATAGGAGGAGGAGGAGTGACCATCAGTGTAAGCTGGCGCCCCCTAGTGGTAATGACAGGAGGGTCAGTACAGGAGGAGGAGGAGTGACCATCAGTGTAAGCTGGCGCCCCCTAGTGGTAATGAAAGGAGGGTCAGTACAGGAGGAGGAGGAGGAGAAGTGACCATCAGTGTAAGCTGGCGCCCCCTAGTGGTAAGGGGGGGTGGAGGAGGAGGAGTGACCATCAGTGTAAGCTGGCGCCCCCTAGTGGTAAGGGGAGGAGGGTCAGTATAGGAGGAGGAGGAGTGACCATCAGTGTAAGCTGGCGCCCCCTAGTGGTAATGACAGGAGGGTCAGTACAGGAGGAGGAGGAGGAGGAGTGACCATCAGTGTAAGCTGGCGCCCCCTAGTGGTAAGGGGGGAGGAGGAGGAGGAGTGACCATCAGTGTAAGCTGGCGCCCCCTAGTGGTAAGGGGGAGGAGGAGGAGGAGTGACCATCAGTGTAAGCTGGCGCCCCCTAGTGGTAAGGAGGAGGAGGAGGAGTGACCATCAGTGTAAGCTGGCGCCCCCTAGTGGTAAGGGGAGGAGGGTCAGTATAGGAGGAGGAGGAGTGACCATCAGTGTAAGCTGGCGCCCCCTAGTGGTAATGACAGGAGGGTCAGTACAGGAGGAGGAGGAGTGACCATCAGTGTAAGCTGGCGCCCCCTAGTGGTAAGGGGAGGAGGGTCAGTATAGGAGGAGGAGGAGTGACCATCAGTGTAAGCTGGCGCCCCCTAGTGGTAAGGGGTGGAGGAGGAGGAGTGACCATCAGTGTAAGCTGGCGCCCCCTAGTGGTAAGGGGAGGAGGGTCAGTATAGGAGGAGGAGGAGTGACCATCAGTGTAAGCTGGCGCCCCCTAGTGGTAAGGGGAGGAGGGTCAGTATAGGAGGAGGAGGAGTGACCATCAGTGTAAGCTGGCGCCCCCTAGTGGTAATGACAGGAGGGTCAGTACAGGAGGAGGAGGAGGAGAAGTGACCATCAGTGTAAGCTGGCGCCCCCTAGTGGTAAGGGGAGGAGGAGGAGGAGTGACCATCAGTGTAAGCTGGCGCCCCCTAGTGGTAAGAGGAGGAGGAGGAGTGACCATCAGTGTAAGCTGGCGCCCCCTAGTGGTAAGGGGAGGAGGGTCAGTATAGGAGGAGGAGGAGTGACCATCAGTGTAAGCTGGCGCCCCCTAGTGGTAATGACAGGAGGGTCAGTACAGGAGGAGGAGGAGTGACCATCAGTGTAAGCTGGCGCCCCCTAGTGGTAATGACAGGAGGGTCAGTACAGGAGGAGGAGGAGGAGGAGTGACCATCAGTGTAAGCTGGCGCCCCCTAGTGGTAAGAGGAGGAGGAGGAGTGACCATCAGTGTAAGCTGGCGCCCCCTAGTGGTAAGGGGAGGAGGGTCAGTATAGGAGGAGGAGGAGTGACCATCAGTGTAAGCTGGCGCCCCCTAGTGGTAAGGGGAGGAGGGTCAGTATAGGAGGAGGAGGAGGAGAAGTGACCATCAGTGTAAGCTGGCGCCCCCTAGTGGTAATGATAGGAGGGTCAGTACAGGAGGAGGAGGAGGAGGAGAAGTGACCATCAGTGTAAGCTGGCGCCCCCTAGTGGTAAGGGGAGGAGGAGGAGGAGTGACCATCAGTGTAAGCTGGCGCCCCCTAGTGGTAAGAGGAGGAGGAGGAGTGACCATCAGTGTAAGCTGGCGCCCCCTAGTGGTAATGACAGGAGGGTCAGTATAGGAAGAGGAGGAGTGACCATCAGTGTAAGCTGGCGCCCCCTAGTGGTAATGACAGGAGGGTCAGTACAGGAGGAGGAGGAGGAGAAGTGACCATCAGTGTAAGCTGGCGCCCCCTAGTGGTAAGGGGGAGGAGGAGGAGGAGTGACCATCAGTGTAAGCTGGCGCCCCCTAGTGGTAATGACAGGAGGGTCAGTATAGGAGGAGGAGGAGTGACCATCAGTGTAAGCTGGCGCCCCCTAGTGGTAATGACAGGAGGGTCAGTATAGGAGAAGGAGGAGTGACCATCAGTGTAAGCTGGCGCCCCCTAGTGGTAATGACAGGAGGGTCAGTACAGGAGGAGGAGGAGGAGAAGTGACCATCAGTGTAAGCTGGCGCCCCCTAGTGGTAAGGGGAGGAGGAGGAGGAGGAGTGACCATCAGTGTAAGCTGGCGCCCCCTAGTGGTAAGAGGAGGAGGAGGAGTGACCATCAGTGTAAGCTGGCGCCCCCTAGTGGTAAGGGGAGGAGGGTCAGTATAGGAGGAGGAGGAGTGACCATCAGTGTAAGCTGGCGCCCCCTAGTGGTAAGGGGAGGAGGGTCAGTATAGGAGGAGGAGGAGTGACCATCAGTGTAAGCTGGCGCCCCCTAGTGGTAATGACAGGAGGGTCAGTATAGGAAGAGGAGGAGTGACCATCAGTGTAAGCTGGCGCCCCCTAGTGGTAATGAAAGGAGGGTCAGTACAGGAGGAGGAGGAGGAGAAGTGACCATCAGTGTAAGCTGGCGCCCCCTAGTGGTAAGGGGTGGAGGAGGAGGAGTGACCATCAGTGTAAGCTGGCGCCCCCTAGTGGTAAGGGGAGGAGGAGGAGGAGTGACCATCAGTGTAAGCTGGCGCCCCCTAGTGGTAAGAGGAGGAGGAGGAGTGACCATCAGTGTAAGCTGGCGCCCCCTAGTGGTAATGACAGGAGGGTCAGTATAGGAGGAGGAGGAGTGACCATCAGTGTAAGCTGGCGCCCCCTAGTGGTAATGACAGGAGGGTCAGTATAGGAGGAGTGACCATCAGTGTAAGCTGGCGCCCCCTAGTGGTAATGACAGGAGGGTCAGTATAGGAGGAGTGACCATCAGTGTAAGCTGGCGCCCCCTAGTGGTAATGACAGGAGGGTCAGTATAGGAGAAGGAGGAGTGACCATCAGTGTAAGCTGGCGCCCCCTAGTGGTAATGACAGGAGGGTCAGTACAGGAGGAGGAGGAGGAGAAGTGACCATCAGTGTAAGCTGGCGCCCCCTAGTGGTAAGGGGAGGAGGAGGAGGAGTGACCATCAGTGTAAGCTGGCGCCCCCTAGTGGTAATGACAGGAGGGTCAGTACAGGAGGAGGAGGAGTGACCATCAGTGTAAGCTGGCGCCCCCTAGTGGTAATGACAGGAGGGTCAGTATAGGAGAAGGAGGAGTGACCATCAGTGTAAGCTGGCGCCCCCTAGTGGTAATGACAGGAGGGTCAGTACAGGAGGAGGAGGAGGAGAAGTGACCATCAGTGTAAGCTGGCGCCCCCTAGTGGTAAGGGGAGGAGGAGGAGGAGTGACCATCAGTGTAAGCTGGCGCCCCCTAGTGGTAAGAGGAGGAGGAGGAGTGACCATCAGTGTAAGCTGGCGCCCCCTAGTGGTAAGGGGAGGAGGGTCAGTATAGGAGGAGGAGGAGTGACCATCAGTGTAAGCTGGCGCCCCCTAGTGGTAATGACAGGAGGGTCAGTATAGGAAGAGGAGGAGTGACCATCAGTGTAAGCTGGCGCCCCCTAGTGGTAAGAGGAGGAGGAGGAGGAGTGACCATCAGTGTAAGCTGGCGCCCCCTAGTGGTAATGACAGGAGGGTCAGTATAGGAGGAGGAGGAGTGACCATCAGTGTAAGCTGGCGCCCCCTAGTGGTAATGACAGGAGGGTCAGTATAGGAGAAGGAGGAGGAGAAGTGACCATCAGTGTAAGCTGGCGCCCCCTAGTGGTAAGGGGAGGAGGAGGAGGAGTGACCATCAGTGTAAGCTGGCGCCCCCTAGTGGTAAGAGGAGGAGGAGGAGTGACCATCAGTGTAAGCTGGCGCCCCCTAGTGGTAAGGGGAGGAGGGTCAGTATAGGAGGAGGAGGAGTGACCATCAGTGTAAGCTGGCGCCCCCTAGTGGTAATGACAGGAGGGTCAGTATAGGAAGAGGAGGAGTGACCATCAGTGTAAGCTGGCGCCCCCTAGTGGTAATGACAGGAGGGTCAGTACAGGAGGAGGAGGAGGAGAAGTGACCATCAGTGTAAGCTGGCGCCCCCTAGTGGTAAGGGGAGGAGGAGGAGGAGTGACCATCAGTGTAAGCTGGCGCCCCCTAGTGGTAAGGGGGAGGAGGAGGAGGAGTGACCATCAGTGTAAGCTGGCGCCCCCTAGTGGTAATGACAGGAGGGTCAGTATAGGAAGAGGAGGAGTGACCATCAGTGTAAGCTGGCGCCCCCTAGTGGTAAGGGAGGAGGAGGAGGAGTGACCATCAGTGTAAGCTGGCGCCCCCTAGTGGTAATGACAGGAGGGTCAGTACAGGAGGAGGAGGAGGAGGAGGAGTAGAAGGAGTGACCATCAGTGTAAGCTGGCGCCCCCTAGTGGTAAGAGGAGGAGGAGGAGGAGTGACCATCAGTGTAAGCTGGCGCCCCCTAGTGGTAAGAGGAGGAGTGACCATCAGTGTAAGCTGGCGCCCCCTAGTGGTAAGAGGAGGAGGAGGAGTGACCATCAGTGTAAGCTGGCGCCCCCTAGTGGTAATGACAGGAGGGTCAGTATAGGAGGAGGAGGAGTGACCATCAGTGTAAGCTGGCGCCCCCTAGTGGTAATGACAGGAGGGTCAGTACAGGAGGAGGAGGAGGAGAAGTGACCATCAGTGTAAGCTGGCGCCCCCTAGTGGTAATGACAGGAGGGTCAGTACAGGAGGAGGAGGAGGAGAAGTGACCATCAGTGTAAGCTGGCGCCCCCTAGTGGTAAGGGGTGGAGGAGGAGGAGTGACCATCAGTGTAAGCTGGCGCCCCCTAGTGGTAAGGGGAGGAGGGTCAGTATAGGAGGAGGAGGAGTGACCATCAGTGTAAGCTGGCGCCCCCTAGTGGTAATGACAGGAGGGTCAGTACAGGAGGAGGAGTGACCATCAGTGTAAGCTGGCGCCCCCTAGTGGTAAGGGGAGGAGGGTCAGTATAGGAGGAGGAGGAGGAGAAGTGACCATCAGTGTAAGCTGGCGCCCCCTAGTGGTAATGATAGGAGGGTCAGTACAGGAGGAGGAGGAGGAGAAGTGACCATCAGTGTAAGCTGGCGCCCCCTAGTGGTGAGGGGAGGAGGAGGAGGAGTGACCATCAGTGTAAGCTGGCGCCCCCTAGTGGTAAGGGGAGGAGGAGGAGGAGTGACCATCAGTGTAAGCTGGCGCCCCCTAGTGGTAAGAGGAGGAGGAGGAGTGACCATCAGTGTAAGCTGGCGCCCCCTAGTGGTAAGAGGAGGAGGAGGAGTGACCATCAGTGTAAGCTGGCGCCCCCTAGTGGTAATGACAGGAGGGTCAGTATAGGAGGAGGAGGAGTGACCATCAGTGTAAGCTGGCGCCCCCTAGTGGTAATGACAGGAGGGTCAGTATAGGAGGAGGAGGAGGAGAAGTGACCATCAGTGTAAGCTGGCGCCCCCTAGTGGTAAAGGGAGGAGGAGGAGGAGTGACCATCAGTGTAAGCTGGCGCCCCCTAGTGGTAATGACAGGAGGGTCAGTATAGGAGGAGTGACCATCAGTGTAAGCTGGCGCCCCCTAGTGGTAATGACAGGAGGGTCAGTATAGGAGAAGGAGGAGTGACCATCAGTGTAAGCTGGCGCCCCCTAGTGGTAATGACAGGAGGGTCAGTACAGGAGGAGGAGGAGGAGAAGTGACCATCAGTGTAAGCTGGCGCCCCCTAGTGGTAAGGGGAGGAGGAGGAGGAGTGACCATCAGTGTAAGCTGGCGCCCCCTAGTGGTAATGACAGGAGGGTCAGTACAGGAGGAGGAGGAGTGACCATCAGTGTAAGCTGGCGCCCCCCTAGTGGTAATGACAGGAGGGTCAGTATAGGAGAAGGAGGAGTGACCATCAGTGTAAGCTGGCGCCCCCTAGTGGTAATGACAGGAGGGTCAGTACAGGAGGAGGAGGAGGAGAAGTGACCATCAGTGTAAGCTGGCGCCCCCTAGTGGTAAGGGGAGGAGGAGGAGGAGTGACCATCAGTGTAAGCTGGCGCCCCCTAGTGGTAAGAGGAGGAGGAGGAGTGACCATCAGTGTAAGCTGGCGCCCCCTAGTGGTAAGGGGAGGAGGGTCAGTATAGGAGGAGGAGGAGTGACCATCAGTGTAAGCTGGCGCCCCCTAGTGGTAATGACAGGAGGGTCAGTATAGGAAGAGGAGGAGTGACCATCAGTGTAAGCTGGCGCCCCCTAGTGGTAATGACAGGAGGGTCAGTACAGGAGGAGGAGGAGAAGGAGAAGTGACCATCAGTGTAAGCTGGCGCCCCCTAGTGGTAAGGGGAGGAGGAGGAGGAGTGACCATCAGTGTAAGCTGGCGCCCCCTAGTGGTAATGACAGGAGGGTCAGTATAGGAGGAGGAGGAGGAGAAGTGACCATCAGTGTAAGCTGGCGCCCCCTAGTGGTAATGACAGGAGGGTCAGTATAGGAAGAGGAGGAGTGACCATCAGTGTAAGCTGGCGCCCCCTAGTGGTAATGACAGGAGGGTCAGTATAGGAGAAGGAGGAGGAGGAGGAGTAGAAGGAGTGACCATCAGTGTAAGCTGGCGCCCCCTAGTGGTAAGAGGAGGAGGAGGAGTGACCATCAGTGTAAGCTGGCGCCCCCTAGTGGTAATGACAGGAGGGTCAGTATAGGAGGAGGAGGAGGAGTAGAAGGAGTGACCATCAGTGTAAGCTGGCGCCCCCTAGTGGTAAGAGGAGGAGGAGGAGGAGTGACCATCAGTGTAAGCTGGCGCCCCCTAGTGGTAAGGGGAGGAGGGTCAGTATAGGAGGAGGAGGAGTGACCATCAGTGTAAGCTGGCGCCCCCTAGTGGTAAGAGGAGGAGGAGGAGTGACCATCAGTGTAGGCTGGCGCCACCTAGTGGTAATGACAGGAGGATCAGTATAGGAGGAGGAGGAGCCCCTGCGGTGTGGCGGGGGCGGTACCTTCCATGCGGATTAGAGTACAGCCCCTGCGGTATAGTCTGGGCGGGGGCGGTACCTTCCATGCGGATTAGAGTACAGCCCCTGCGGTGTAGTCTGGGCGGGGGCGGTACCTTCCATGCAGATTAGAGTACAGCCCCTGCGGTGTAGTCTGGGCGGGGGCGGTACCTTCCATGCAGATTAGAGTACAGCCCCTGCGGTATAGTCTGGGCGGGGGCGGTACCTTCCATGCGGATTAGAGTACAGCCCCTGCGGTGTGGCGGGGGCGGTACCTTCCATGCAGATTAGAGTACAGCCCCTGCGGTATAGTCTGGGCGGGGGCGGTACCTTCCATGCAGATTAGAGTACAGCCCCTGCGGTATAGTCTGGGCGGGGGCGGTACCTTCCATGCGGATTAGAGTACAGCCCCTGCGGTGTGGCGGGGGCGGTACCTTCCATGCGGATTAGAGTACAGCCCCTGCGGTGTGGCGGGGGCGGTACCTTCCTTGCGGACTATCTAGAGCCTGTGGACGGCCCCTGCACTTACCTTTCAGCTGGACGTGGTCCTCGTAGTTGCCGCTGTAGGTGGCGTCGGTGCTGGGCGTGATGCAGGTGTAGTTCCCCTGGTCGGCGGCACTCAGCTGGTGTATATGGAGCCGGACCTCGCTATTTGCCGTCCTCGCCAGCTCCACGCCCTTGGACGCAGCCCGATCCCGGTAAGAGGCGTGGGTGAAGGTGCTGTCCCAAGTGCTGAGCACGTTCACTGCAGGACCCGCCCCCGAGGAGAACGTCCATTCAAAGTTCTGCTCCCTGGGGCCCTCATAGTCACTGACGTTACAGGAGATGGAGACATCGGTACCTGCTACTCGCAGGAGGGGGCCGGAGGGCACGCGGACTACACGACCCAGCACAACACCTGCAGGAGGAGAGGGAAAAAAAAATATATCACATGACTACAGCAGAAACTTCAAGAAGAATCTAATACAGCAGCTCCAATCACACCGAGAGCTGCAACAGCAGTAACACGACTAGCAGAGCATCGCAGCATACCCTGCAGAACATCTCGGCCACTGTCCTCTATGCAGAGCGGCACCCCCAATGGCCTCAGGCTGCATCTTGTGGTGCGGGGGAGGGGGCGTAACATTAGAGCGTTATAACAGACGGCGCTTGACCCCTGACCTCAGTGATTCTAACACTCACCCCGGGGTTATAAGACCAGACGGATGACCTCAACACACTCTGTGATGTCATCAGCAGCCAACTGCCGACGCCCCCTACAGAACAGACGTTCTATTCATAGACATGCTCTGGGACATCTCTGACGAAATAGACACCCAGTGGTGAAAGGGTTAACCCTGCCCTACTGTACTGCGCCCCAAGACTGCCCCCACTGTACCGCGCCCCAAGACTGCCCCTACTGTACCGCGTCCCAAGACTGCCCCTACTGTACCGTTCCCCAAGACTGCCCCACTGTACCGCGCCCCAAGACTGCCCCACTGTACCGCGCCCCAAGACTGCCCCACTGTACCGCGCCCCAAGACTGCCCCACTGTACCGTTCCCCAAGACTGCCCCACTGTACCGCGCCCCAAGACTGCCCCACTGTACCGCGCCCCAAGACTGCCCCACTGTACCGCGCCCCAAGACTGCCCCACTGTACCGCGCCCCCAAGACTGCCCCACTGTACCGCGCCCCAAGACTGCCCCACTGTACCGCGCCCCCAAGACTGCCCCCACTGTACCGCGCCCCAAGACTGCCCCCACTGTACCGCGCCCCAAGACTGCCCCCACTGTACCGCGCCCCAAGACTGCCCCCCACTGTACCGCGCCCCCAAGACTGCCCCACTGTACCGCGCCCCAAGACTGCCCCACTGTACCGCGCCCCCAAGACTGCCCCCACTGTACCGCGCCCCCAAGACTGCCCCCACTGTACCGCGCCCCCAAGACTGCCCCCACTGTACCGCGCCCCAAGACTGCCCCACTGTACCGCGCCCCAAGACTGCCCCACTGTACCGCGCCCCCAAGACTGCCCCACTGTACCGCGCCCCAAGACTGCCCCACTGTACCGCGCCCCAAGACTGCCCCTACTGTACCGCGCCCCCAAGACTGCCCCCACTGTACCGCGCCCCAAGACTGCCCCCACTGTACCGCGCCCCCAAGACTGCCCCCACTGTACCACGCCCCAAGACTGCCCCTACTGTACCGCGCCCCAAGACTGCCCCCACTGTACCGCGCCCCAAGACTGCCCCTACTGTACCGCGCCCCCAAGACTGCCCCTACTGTACCGCGCCCAAGACTGCCCCCACTGTACCGCGCCCCAAGACTGCCCCTACTGTACCGCGCCCCAAGACTGCCCCCACTGTACCGCGCCCCAAGACTGCCCCTACTGTACCGCGCCCCAAGACTGCCCCCACTGTACCGCACCCCAAGACTGCCCCTACTGTACCGCGCCCCCAAGACTGCCCCACTGTACCGCGTCCCAAGACTGCCCCCACTGTACCGCGCCCCAAGACTGCCCCTACTGTACTGCGCCCCAAGACTGCCCCTACTGTACCGCGCCCCCAAGACTGCCCCCACTGTACCACGCCATGAGACAGCCGCCCACAGCCACGAGTCTGCTTACTGTACAGAGCCACAAGACTGCCGCCCAGAGCCATGGGACTGCTTACGGATTTGTGGACTTTTGGTACGTGATAAAAGAAGTTGAATGACTCGGAGGAATGTTCTCCCTTTGTATTGATCATTGCTTGCCAGTGATTGATATGATCTCTAGGAACAGAGGACGGGTGTACATCAGGGGTAGGTTGTACGAGGTGGGGGTAGATCAGAGAACGGTGTACTGTACATCAGGGGCAGGTTGTACGAGGTGGGGGTAGATCAGAGGACGGTGTACATCGGGGCAGGTTGTACGAGGTGGGGGGTAGATCAGAGGACGGTGTACTGTACATCAGGGGCAGGTTGTACGAGGTGGGGGTAGATCAGAGGACGGTGTACTGTACATCAGGGGCAGGTTGTACGAGGTGGGGGTAGATCAGAGGACGGTGTACATCAGGGGTAGGTTGTACGAGGTGGGGGGGTAGATCAGAGGACGGTGTACTGTACATCAGGGGTAGGTTGTACGAGGTGGGGGTAGATCAGAGGACGGTGTACATCAGGGGTAGGTTGTACGAGGTGGGGGTAGATCAGAGGACGGTGTACATCAGGGGCAGGTTGTACGAGGTGGGGGTAGATCAGAGGACGGTGTACTGTACATCAGGGGCAGGTTGTACGAGGTGGGGGTAGATCAGAGGACGGTGTACATCAGGGGTAGGTTGTACGAGGTGGGGGGGTAGATCAGAGGACGGTGTACTGTACATCAGGGACAGGTTGTACGAGGTGGGGGTAGATCAGAGGACGGTGTACTGTACATCAGGGGTAGGTTGTACGAGGTGGGGGTAGATCAGAGGATAGTGTACTGTACATGAGGGGTTGGTCATTGTATGAGGAGGGGGGTACATCAGAGGATGGGTGTACATCAGGGGTAGGTTGTACGAGGTGGGGGGTACATCAGAGGACGGTGTACATCAGGGGCAGGTTGTACGAGGTGGGGGTAGATCAGAGGACGGTGTACATCAGGGGTAGGTTGTACGAGGTGGGGGTAGATCAGAGGACGGTGTACATCAGGGGCAGGTTGTACGAGGTGGGGGTAGATCAGAGGACGGTGTACTGTACATCAGGGGCAGGTTGTACGAGGTGGGGGTAGATCAGAGGACGGTGTACATCAGGGGTAGGTTGTACGAGGTGGGGGGGGTAGATCAGAGGACGGTGTACTGTACATCAGGGGCAGGTTGTACGAGGTGGGGGTAGATCAGAGGACGGTGTACTGTACATCAGGGGTAGGTTGTACGAGGTGGGGGTAGATCAGAGGATAGTGTACTGTACATGAGGGGTTGGTCATTGTATGAGGAGGGGGTACATCAGAGGATGGGTGTACATCAGGGGTAGGTTGTACGAGGTGGGGGTACATCAGAGGACGGTGTACATCAGGGGCAGGTTGTACGAGGTGGGGGTAGATCAGAGGACGGTGTACTGTACATCAGGGGCAGGTTGTACGAGGTGGGGGTAGATCAGAGGACGGTGTACATCAGGGGTAGGTTGTACGAGGTGGGGGGTAGATCAGAGGACGGTGTACTGTACATCAGGGGCAGGTTGTACGAGGTGGGGGTAGATCAGAGGACGGTGTACTGTACATCAGGGGTAGGTTGTACGAGGTGGGGGTAGATCAGAGGACGGTGTACATCAGGGGTAGGTTGTACGAGGTGGGGGTAGATCAGAGGACGGTGTACATCAGGGGCAGGTTGTACGAGGTGGGGGTAGATCAGAGGACGGTGTACTGTACATCAGGGGCAGGTTGTACGAGGTGGGGGTAGATCAGAGGACGGTGTACATCAGGGGTAGGTTGTACGAGGTGGGGGGGTAGATCAGAGGACGGTGTACTGTACATCAGGGGCAGGTTGTACGAGGTGGGGGTAGATCAGAGGACGGTGTACTGTACATCAGGGGTAGGTTGTACGAGGTGGGGGTAGATCAGAGGATAGTGTACTGTACATGAGGGGTTGGTCATTGTATGAGGAGGGGGTACATCAGAGGATGGGTGTACATCAGGGGTAGGTTGTACGAGGTGGGGGTACATCAGAGGACGGTGTACTGTACATCAGGGGTAGGTCATTGTATGAGGAGGGGGTACATCAGAGGACGGGTGTACATCAGGGGCAGGTTGTACGAGGTGGGGGTAGATCAGAGGACGGTGTACTGTACATCAGGGGTAGGTTGTACGAGGTGGGGGTAGATCAGAGGACGGTGTACTGTACAACAGGGGTAGGTTGTACGAGGTGGGGGTACATCAGGGGCAGGTTGTACGAGGTGGGGGTAGATCAGAGGACGGTGTACATCAGAGGACGGTGTACATCAGGGGTAGGTTGTACGAGGTGGGGGTAGATCAGAGGACGGTGTACATCAGGGGTAGGTTGTACGAGGTGGGGGTAGATCAGAGGACGGTGTACTGTACATCAGGGGTAGGTTGTACGAGGTGGGGGTACATCAGAGGACGGTGTACTGTACATCAGGGGTAGGTCATTGTATGAGGAGGGGGTACATCAGAGGACGGGTGTACATCAGGGGCAGGTTGTACGAGGTGGGGGTAGATCAGATGACGGTGTACTGTACATCAGGGGCAGGTTGTACGAGGTGGGGGTAGATCAGAGGACGGTGTACATCAGGGGTAGGTTGTACGAGGTGGGGGGTAAATCAGAGGACGGTGTACTGTACATCAGGGGCAGGTTGTACGAGGTGGGGGTAGATCAGAGGACGGTGTACATCAGGGGTAGGTTGTACGAGGTGGGGGTAGATCAGAGGACGGTGTACATCAGGGGTAGGTTGTACGAGGTGGGGGTAGATCAGAGGACGGTGTACATCAGGGTTAGGTTGTATGAGGTGGGGGTAGATCAGAGGACGGTGTACTGTACATCAGGGGTAGGTTGTACGAGGTGGGGGTAGATCAGAGGACGGTGTACTGTACATCAGGGGTAGCTTGTACGAGGTGGGGGTAGATCAGAGGACGGTGTACATCAGGGGTAGGTTGTACGAGGTGGGGGTAGATCAGAGGACGGTGTACTGTACATCAGGGGTAGGTCATTGTATGAGGAGGGGGTACATCAGAGGACGGGTGTACATCAGGGGCAGGTTGTACGAGGTGGGGGTAGATCAGAGGACGGTGTACTGTACATCAGGGGCAGGTTGTACGAGGTGGGGGGTAGATCAGAGGACGGTGTACTGTACATCAGGGGCAGGTTGTACGAGGTGGGGTTAGATCAGAGAACGGTGTACATCAGGGGCAGGTTGTACAAGGTGGGGGTAGATCAGAGGACGGTGTACTGTACATCAGGGGTAGGTTGTACGAGGTGGGGGTAGATCAGAGGACGGTGTACATCAGGGGTAGGTTGTACGAGGTGGGGGTAGATCAGAGGACGGTGTACATCAGGGGCAGGTTGTACGAGGTGGGGGTAGATCAGAGGACGGTGTACTGTACATCAGGGGCAGGTTGTACGAGGTGGGGGTAGATCAGAGGACGGTGTACATCAGGGGTAGGTTGTACGAGGTGGGGGGGTAGATCAGAGGACGGTGTACTGTACATCAGGGGCAGGTTGTACGAGGTGGGGGTAGATCAGAGGACGGTGTACTGTACATCAGGGGTAGGTTGTACGAGGTGGGGGTAGATCAGAGGATAGTGTACTGTACATGAGGGGTTGGTCATTGTATGAGGAGGGGGTACATCAGAGGATGGGTGTACATCAGGGGTAGGTTGTACGAGGTGGGGGTACATCAGAGGACGGTGTACTGTACATCAGGGGTAGGTCATTGTATGAGGAGGGGGTACATCAGAGGACGGGTGTACATCAGGGGCAGGTTGTACGAGGTGGGGGTAGATCAGAGGACGGTGTACTGTACATCAGGGGTAGGTTGTACGAGGTGGGGGTAGATCAGAGGACGGTGTACTGTACAACAGGGGTAGGTTGTACGAGGTGGGGGTACATCAGGGGCAGGTTGTACGAGGTGGGGGTAGATCAGAGGACGGTGTACATCAGAGGACGGTGTACATCAGGGGTAGGTTGTACGAGGTGGGGGTAGATCAGAGGACGGTGTACATCAGGGGTAGGTTGTACGAGGTGGGGGTAGATCAGAGGACGGTGTACTGTACATCAGGGGTAGGTTGTACGAGGTGGGGGTACATCAGAGGACGGTGTACTGTACATCAGGGGTAGGTCATTGTATGAGGAGGGGGTACATCAGAGGACGGGTGTACATCAGGGGCAGGTTGTACGAGGTGGGGGTAGATCAGATGACGGTGTACTGTACATCAGGGGCAGGTTGTACGAGGTGGGGGTAGATCAGAGGACGGTGTACATCAGGGGTAGGTTGTACGAGGTGGGGGGTAAATCAGAGGACGGTGTACTGTACATCAGGGGCAGGTTGTACGAGGTGGGGGTAGATCAGAGGACGGTGTACATCAGGGGTAGGTTGTACGAGGTGGGGGTAGATCAGAGGACGGTGTACATCAGGGGTAGGTTGTACGAGGTGGGGGTAGATCAGAGGACGGTGTACATCAGGGTTAGGTTGTATGAGGTGGGGGTAGATCAGAGGACGGTGTACTGTACATCAGGGGTAGGTTGTACGAGGTGGGGGTAGATCAGAGGACGGTGTACTGTACATCAGGGGTAGGTTGTACGAGGTGGGGGTAGATCAGAGGACGGTGTACTGTACATCAGGGGTAGCTTGTACGAGGTGGGGGTAGATCAGAGGACGGTGTACATCAGGGGTAGGTTGTACGAGGTGGGGGTAGATCAGAGGACGGTGTACTGTACATCAGGGGTAGGTCATTGTATGAGGAGGGGGTACATCAGAGGACGGGTGTACATCAGGGGCAGGTTGTACGAGGTGGGGGTAGATCAGAGGACGGTGTACTGTACATCAGGGGCAGGTTGTACGAGGTGGGGGGTAGATCAGAGGACGGTGTACTGTACATCAGGGGCAGGTTGTACGAGGTGGGGTTAGATCAGAGAACGGTGTACATCAGGGGCAGGTTGTACAAGGTGGGGGTAGATCAGAGGACGGTGTACTGTACATCAGGGGTAGGTTGTACGAGGTGGGGGTAGATCAGAGTACGGTGTACATCAGGGGTAGGTTGTACGAGGTGGGGGTAGATCAGAGGACGGTGTACATCAGGGGTAGGTTGTACGAGGTGGGGGTAGATCAGAGGACGGTGTACTGTACATCAGGGGTAGGTTGTACGAGGTGGGGGTAGATCAGAGGACGGTGTACATCAGGGGTAGGTTGTATGAGGTGGGGGTACATCAGAGGATGGTGTACTGTACATCAGGGGTAGGTTGTACGAGGTGGGGGTAGATCAGAGGATGGTGTACATCAGGGGTAGGTTGTACGAGGTGGGGGTAGATCAGAGGACGGTGTACTGTACATCAGGGGTAGGTCATTGTATGAGGAGGGGGTACATCAGAGGACGGGTGTACATCAGGGGCAGGTTGTACGAGGTGGGGGTAGATCAGAGGACGGTGTACTGTACATCAGGGGCAGGTTGTACGAGGTGGGGGGTAGATCAGAGGACAGTGTACTGTACATCAGGGGTAGGTCATTGTATGAGGAGGGGGTACATCAGAGGATGGGTGTACATCAGGGGTAGGTTGTACGAGGTGGGGGGTAGATCAGAGGACAGTGTACTGTACATCAGGGGTAGGTCATTGTATGAGGAGGGGGTACATCAGAGGACGGGTGTACATCAGGGGCAGGTTGTACGAGGTGGGGTTAGATCAGAGGACGGAGTACTGTACATCAGGGGCAGGTTGTACGAGGTGGGGGGTAGATCAGAGGACGGTGTACTGTACATCAGGGGCAGGTTGTACAAGGTGGGGGTAGATCAGAGGACGGTGTACATCAGGGGTAGGTTGTACGAGGTGGGGGTAGATCAGAGGACGGTGTACTGTACATCAGGGGTAGGTTGTACGAGGTGGGGGTACATCAGAGGACGGTGTACATCAGGGGTAGGTTGTACGAGGTGGGGGTAGATCAGAGGACGGTGTACATCAGGGGTAGGTTGTACGAGGTGGGGGTACATCAGAGGACGGTGTACATCAGGGGTAGGTTGTACGAGGTGGGGGTACATCAGAGGACGGTGTACTGTACATCAGGGGTAGGTTGTACGAGGTGGGGGTAGATCAGAGGACGGTGTACTGTACATCAGGGGTAGGTTGTACGAGGTGGGGGTAGATCAGAGGACGGTATACTGTACATCAGGGGTAGATCAGAGGACGGTGTACTGTACATCAGGGGTAGGTTGTACGAGGTGGGGGTAGATCAGAGGACGGTGTACATCAGGGGTAGGTTGTACGAGGTGGGGGTAGATCAGAGGACGGTGTACTGTACATCAGGGGTAGGTTGTACGAGGTGGGGGTAGATCAGAGGACGGTGTACATCAGGGGTAGGTTGTACGAGGTGGGGGTAGATCAGAGGACGGTGTACTGTACATCAGGGGTAGGTCATTGTATGAGGTAACTTAGGAAAAAGAAGAAGGAAGAAGAATAAAAGCTGCAGACACAACCCCCGAGGTGTGAGCGATGCTAATGAGACAAAAACTCAACTGTGAAGACAGGTGAACGGCAGCGATAGGACTGGACCGTCCCCAACATGTACCCCAAGTATCCCAAACCCCCAACATGTACCCCAAGCCCCCCAACATGTACCCCAAGTACCCCAAACCCCCAACATGTACCCCAAGTACCCCAAACCCCCAACATGTACCCCAAGTACCCCAACATGTACCCCAAGTACCCCAACATGTACCCCAAGTACCCCAACATGTACCCCAAGTACCCCAAACCCCCAACATGTACCCCAAGTACCCCAAACCCCCAACATGTACCCCAAGTACCCCAACATGTACCCCAAGTACCCCAAACCCCCAACATGTACCCCAAGCCCCCCAACATGTACCCCAAGTACCCCAAACCCCCAACATGCGACCCCAGGACCTCAGAACACACCCCAGACCCCTCCTGTCATGTGACCCGGCGAGGCCCAGTAGAGCGAGCGGCGGTGATGATGGAGGAGGCCGCTGGGCCCGGATGGCACAATTATTACACGCAGGTCACATGATCATCAGGAGCGCTCTGACCTCTACACTGACCCCACAGGCACTGTGTGAACAGACACCATCACCTGGGAAAGAGAAGGCGCGGCGGCCGCCATGACGGCCTGTTCCGTCTCCCCACAGCTTTCAAGTCACCCAGGACGGGTCTGAACACGTCCCTGACACTGGAGAAGCTGTCACCCAGCCAGACCGCGCCCGGGGAGGCGACATCACAGGAGGAGGGCGACAGCTGAAGACTGAGGGATTAACAGGACTCAAGAGTTCATAGGGTGTAAGCTGAGAGCGGCAGGAAGAGCACAGGCGCCGTATATTATGTCTCTTACTTGTATAGCGGCGTCATACTCCACAGCGCTGTACACACTGACACTCACTACTGCCCCATACAGGGCTCAACCTACAGTCCATATAGAGTGGGAGGAGCCAGAGAAAACTGCCAAACACGGGCAGAACATACAAACTACACGTACATGTGAGCTGGACTCAAACCAAGAACTGCAGTGCTGTAATATAATACTGCTAACCACCGAGCCACCGCACTGCACCACACCATACCATACTAACCACCGAGCCACCGCACTGCACCACACTAACCACCGAGCCACCGTACTGCACCACACTGAACTAACCACCAAGCCACCGCACCACACCGTACTAACCACTGAGCCACCGCACTGCACCACACCGAACTAACCACCGAGCCACCACACTGCACCACACCATACTAACCACACCGTACTAACCACCAAGCCACCGCACTGCACCACACTGAACTAACCACCGAGCCACCGCACTGCACCATACTAACCACCGAGCCACCGTACTGCACCACACTGAACTAACCACCGAGCCACCGCACCACACCGTACTAACCACTGAGCCACCGCACTGCACCACACCGAACTAACCACCGAGCCACCGCACTGCACCACACTGAAATAACCACACCGTACTAACCACAGAGCCACCGCACTGCACCACACTGAACTAACCACACCGTACTAACCACCGAGCCACCGCACTGCACCACACTGAACTAACCACCGAGCCACCGCACTGCACCACACCATACTAACCACCGAGCCACCGTACTGCACCACACTGAACTAACCACCGAGCCACCGCACCACACCGTACTAACCACTGAGCCACCGCACTGCACCACACCGAACTAACCACCGAGCCACCGCACTGCACCACACTGAAATAACCACACCGTACTAACCACAGAGCCACCGCACTGCACCACACTGAACTAACCACACCGTACTAACCACCGAGCCACCGCACTGCACCACACCATACTAACCACCGAGCCACCGTACTGCACCACACTGAACTAACCACCGAACTGCACCACACCGTACTAACCACCGAGCCACCGCACTGCACCACACCATACTAACCACCGAGCCACCGCACTGCACCACACCATACTAACCACTGAGCCACCGTACTGCATCACACTGAACTAACCACCGAGCCACCGCACTGCACCACACCATACTAACCACCGAGCCACCGTACTGCACCACACTGAACTAACCACCGAGCCACCGCACTGCACCACACCATACTAACCACCGAGCCACCGTACTGCACCACACTGAACTAACCGAACTGCACCACACCATACTAACCACCGAGCCACCGCACTGCACCACACTGAACTAACCACCGAACTGCACCACACCATACTAACCACCGAGCCACGGCACTGCACCACACCATACTAACCACCGAGCCGCCGCACTGCACCACACCATACTAACCACCGAGCCACCGTACTGCACCACACTGAACTAACCACCGAACTGCACCACACCATACTAACCACCGAGCCACCGCACTGCACCACACCATACTAACCACTGAGCCACCACACTGAACTAACCACAGAGCCACCGCACTGCACCACACCATACTAACCACCGAGCCACCGCACTGCACCACACCATACTAACCACTGAGCCACCACACTGAACTAACCACAGAGCCACCGCACTGCACCACACCATACTAACCACCGAGCCACCGTACTGCACCACACTGAACTAAGCACCGAACTGCACCACACCATACTAACCACCGAGCCACCGCACTGCACCACACCGTACTAACCACTGAGCCACTGCACTGCACCACACCATACTAACCACCAAGCCACCGCACTGCACCACACCGTACTAACCACTGAGCCACCGCACTGCTAACCACACCATACTAACCACACACCGAACTAACCACCGAGCCACCGCACTGCACCACACCATACTAACCACCGAGCCACCGCACTGCACCACACTGTACTAACCACCGAGCCACCGCACCACACTGTACAGTCATAGCCAAAAGTTTTGAGAATGATACAAATATTACTTTTTACAAAGTCTACTGCTTCAGTTTGTCTAATGGCAATTTGCATATACTCCAGAATGTTATAAAGAGTGATCAGCTTAACAGCAATTACTTGCAAAGTCAATATTTGCCTAGAAAATGAACTTTATCCCCCAAAACACATTTCAACATCATTGCAGCCCTGCCTTAAAAGGACCACCTAACATCGTTTCAGTGATTGCTCCAGTAACACAGGTGTGGGTGTTGATGAGGACAGGGCTGGAGATCAATCTGTCATGATTAAGTAAGAATGACACCACTGGACACTTTAAAAGGAGGCTGGTGCTTGCCATCATTGTCTCTCTTCTGTTAACCATGGTTATCTCTAAAGAAACACGAGCAGTCATCATTGCACTGCACAAAAATGGCCTAACTGGGAAGAGTATTGCAGCTAGAAAGATTGCACCTCAGTCAACAATCTATCGCATCATCAAGAACTTCAAGGAGAGAGGTTCCATTGGTGCCAAAAAGGCTCCAGGGCGCCCAAGAAAGACCAACAAGCGGCAGGACCGTCTCTTAAAAGTGTTTCAGCTGCGGGATGGGGCTACCAGCAGTGCAGAGCTTGCTGAGGAATGGCAGCAGGCAGGTGTGAGTGCATCTGCACGCACTGTGAGGCGGAGACTCTTGGAGCAAGGCCTGGTCTCAAGGAGCGCAGCAAAGAAGCCACTTCTCTCCAGAAAAAACATCAGGGACAGACTGATATTCTGCAAAAGGTACAGGGAGTGGACTGCTGAGGACTGGGTAAAGTCATTTTCTCTGATGAATCCCCTTTTCCATTGTTTGGAACATCTGGAAAACAGCTTATTCGGAGAAGAAGAGGTGAGCGCTACCACCAGTCTTGTCTCATGCCAACTGTAAAGCATCCTGAAACCATTCATGTGTGGGGTTGCTTCTCAGCCAAGGGAATCGGCTCTCTCACAGTCTTGCCATGAATAAAGAATGGTACCAGAATGTCCTCCAAGAGCAACTTCTCCCAACCGTCCAAGAGCAGTTTGGCGCTCAACAATGCCTTTTCCAGCATGATGGAGCACCTTGCCATAAAGCAAAGGTGATAACTAAATGGCTCAGGGAACAAAACATAGAGATTTTGGGTCCATGGCCTGGAAACTCCCCAGATCTTAATCCCATTGAGAACTTGTGGTCAATCATCAAGAGACGGGTGGACAAACAAAAACCAACAAATTCAGACAAAATGAAAGCATTGATTCTGCAAGAATGGACTGCTATCAGTCAGGATTTGGTCCAGAAGTTGATTGAGAGCATGCCAGGGAGAATTGCAGAGGTCCTGAAGAAGAAGGGTCAACACTGCAAATATTGACTTGCTGCATTAACTCATTCTAACTGTCAATATAAGCTTCTGTTACTCATAATATGAATGCAATTCTATTTCTGTATGTGATAAAAACATCTGACAAACACACAGAAAAACCAGAGGGCAGCAGATCATGTGACAATAGAATATTTGTGGCATTCTCAAAACTTTTGGCCATGACTGTACTAACCTCCGAGCCACCGCACTGCACCACACTGAACTAACCACCGAGCCACCGCACTGCACCACACCAAACTAACCACCGAGCCACCGCACTGCACCACACCATACCATACTAACCACCGAGCCACCGCACCACACCGTACTAACCACTGAGCCACCGCACTGCACCATACCGAACTAACCACCGAGCCACCTCACTGCACCACACCAAACTAACCACCGAGCCACCGCACTGCTAACCACACCGTACTAACCACTGAGCCACCTCACTGCACCACACCGAACTAACCACCGAGCCACCGCACTGCACCACACTGAAATAATCACACACCGTACTAACCACTAAGCCACCGCACCACACCGTACTAACCACGAAGCCACCGCACTACTAAGCACACCGTACTAACTACTAAGCACACCGTACTAACCACTGAGCCACCACACTGCTAACCACACCGTACTAACCACTAAGCCACCGCACTGCACCACACCGTACTAACCACTAAACCACTGCACTGCACCACACCGTACTAACCACTAAGCCACCGCACTGCACTGCACCACACCGTACTAACCACTGAGCCACCGCACTGCACCACACTGAACTAACCACACTGTACTAACCACCGAGACACCGCAATGCACCACACTGAACTAACCACCGAGCCACCGCACTGCACCACACCGTACTAACCACTAAGCCACCGCACCACACCGTACTAACCACTGAGCCACTGCACTGCTAAGCACACCGTACTAACCACTGAGCCACCACACTGCTAACCACACCGTACTAACCACTAAGCCACCGCACTGCACCACACAGTACTAACCACTAAGCCACTGCACCACACCGTACTAACCACTAAGCCACCGCACCACACCATACTAACCACTACGCCACCGCACTGCACCACACCGTACTAACCACTAAGCCACCGCACTGCACTTCACCACACCGTACTAACCACTAAGCCACCGCACCTCACCGTACTAACCACCGAGCCACTGCACTGCTAAGCACACCATACTAACCACTGAGCCACTACACTGCACCACACTAACCACCGAGCCACCACACTGCTAACCACACCGTACTAACCTCTAAGCCACCGCACTGCACCACACCGTACTAACCACTAAGCCACCGCACTGCACCACACCGTACTAACCACTAAGCCACCGCACTGCACCACACCGTACTAACCACTAAGCCACCGCACTGCACCACACCGTACTAACCACTAAGCCACCGCACCACACCGTACTAACCACTAAGCCACCGCACCACACCGTACTAACCAGCAAGCCACAGCACTGCACCACACCATACTAACCACCAAGCCACAGCACTGCACCACACCGTACTAACCACTGAGCCTCTGCACTGCTAAGCACACCGCATACACATTGTACACCTATACACACACAGCCCCCCCCATACATACACATCTATATTATATACACACACAGCCCCCCCCATACATACACATATATATTATATACACACAGCCCCCCATACATACACATATATATTATATACACACAGCCCCCCATACATACACATATATATTATATACACACACAGCCCCCCCATACATACACATATATATTATCACACACACAGCCCCCCATACATACACATATATATTATATACACACAGCCCCCCATACATACACATATATATTATATACACACACAGCCCCCCCATACATACACATCTATATTATATACACACACAGCCCCCCCATACATACACATATATATTATATATACACAGCCCCCCCATACATACACATATATATTATATACACACACAGCCCCCCCATACATACACATATATATTATATACACACACAGCCCCCCCATACATACACATATATATTATATACACACAGCCCCCCATACATACACATATATATTATATACACACAGCCCCCCATACATACACATATATATTATATACACACACAGCCCCCCCATACATACACATCTATATTATATACACACACAGCCCCCCCCATACATACACATATATATTATATATACACAGCCCCCCCATACATACACATATATATTATATACACACACAGCCCCCCCCATACATACACATATATATTATATACACACACAGCCCCCCCATACATACACATATATATTATATACACACAGCCCCCCCATACATACACATATATATTATATACACACAGCCCCCCCATCACACACACATCTATATTATATACACACACAGCCCCCCATACATACACATATACATTATATACACACAGCCCCCCCATCACACACACACATCTATATTATACACACAGCCCCCCCATACATACACATATATATTATATACACAGCCCCCCCCATACATACACATATATATTATATACACAGCCCCCCCCCCATACATACACATATGTATTATATACACACAGCCCCCCATACATACACATATATATTATATACACACAGCCCCCCCATACATACACATATATATTATATACACAGCCCCCCCCATACATACACATATATATTATATACACAGCCCCCCCCCCATACATACACATATATATTATATACACAGCCCCCCCCCCATACATACACATATATATTATATACACAGCCCCCCCATACATACACATATATATTATATACACAGCCCCCCCATACATACACATATATATTATATACACACAAAGCCCCCCCCATACATACACATCTATATTATATATACACACAGCCCCCCCATACACACACATCTATATTATACACACAGCCCCCCCATACATACACATATATATTATATACACAGCCCCCCCCATACATACACATATATATTATATACACAGCCCCCCCCCATACATACACATATATATTATATACACACAGCCCCCCATACATACACATATATATTATATACACACAGCCCCCCCATACATACACATATATATTATATACACACAGCCCCCCCATACATACACATATATATTATATACACACACAGCCCCCCATACATACACATATATATTATATACACAGCCCCCCCATACATACACATATATATTATATACACACAGCCCCCCCATACATACACATATATATTATATACACACAGCCCCCCCATACATACACATATATATTATATACACACACAGCCCCCCCATACATACACATATATATTATATACACACACAGCCCCCCCATACATACACATATATATTATATACACACAGCCCCCCCATACATACACATATATATTATATACACACAGCCCCCCCATACATACACATATATATTATATACACAGCCCCCCCCATACATACACATATATTATTATATACACAGCCCCCCCATACATACACATATATATTATATACACACACACAGCCCCCCCATACATACACATATATATTATATACACACACACAGCCCCCCCATACATACACATATATATTATATACACACACAGCCCCCCCATACATACACATATATATTATACACACACACAGCCCCCCCATACATACACATATATATTATACACACACAGCCCCCCCATACATACACATATATATTATATACACACACAGCCCCCCCATACATACACATATATATTATATACACACACAGCCCCCCCATACATACACATATATATTATATATACACAGGCCCCCCATACACACAATATATATTATATATACACACACAGCCCCCCCCATACATACACATATATATTATATATACACACAGCCCCCCCCATACATACACATATATATTATATACACACACAGCCCCCCCATACATACACATATATATTATATACACACAGCCCCCCCATACATACACATATATATTATATACACACAGCCCCCCCATACATACACATATATATTATATACACACACAGCCCCCCCATACATACACATATATATTATATACACACACAGCCCCCCCATACATACACATATATATTATATATACACAGCCCCCCATACATACACATATATATTATATACACACAGCCCCCCCATACATACACATATATATTATATACACACAGCCCCCCATACATACACATATATATTATATACACACACAGCCCCCCCCATACATACACATATATATTATATACACACAGCCCCCCCATACATACACATCTATATTATACACACACACAGCCCCCCCATACATACACATATATATTATATACACACACAGCCCCCCATACATACACATCTATATTATATACACACAGCCCCCCCCATACATACACATATATATTATATACACACACAGCCCCCCCATACATACACATATATATTATATACACACACAGCCCCCCCATACATACACATATATATTATATACACACAGCCCCCCATACATACACATATATATTATATACACACAGCCCCCCATACATACACATATATATTATATACACACACAGCCCCCCCATACATACACATATATATTATATATACACAGCCCCCCATACATACACATATATATTATATACACACAGCCCCCCCCATACATACACATATATATTATATACACAGCCCCCCCATACATACACATATATATTATATACACACACAGCCCCCCCATACATACACATATATATTATACACACACAGCCCCCCCATACATACACATATATATTATACACACACACAGCCCCCCCATACACACATATATATTATATACACACAGCCCCCCCCCATACATACACATATATATTATATACACACACAGCCCCCCATACATACACATATATATTATATACACACAGTGCAGTCAGTAAATGTAGGTAATGTGAACAGAGATCTAGGTCATGGAGAATCTCACAGAGCAGGAAGGTGGGAGCTAATCCTGGAGAGCGGCTCACACACCTATCACAGCCACCAGGGGGTTAATAAAGAGCAACTACAGGGTTAACAGAGCTGTGGCAGCGGGCGGGGTGAGTGCTCAGGAGCAGTGAAGGTCTCCTTGTAGGGATATGATAGTGAGGACCCCCCCCCCCCCACTGCAAATGCCAGACTGTGCACTGTGGCACTGCAGGGGGCGCTCACATGTACCCAGCATATCCCAAATATGTCAGCACTGCAGGGGGCGCTCACATGTACCCAGCATATCCCAAATATGTCAGCACTGCAGGGGGCGCTCACATGTACCCAGTATATCCCATATATATCAGCACTGCAGGGGGCGCTCACATGCACCCAGCATATCCCATACATGTCAGCACTGCAGGGGGCGCTCACATGTACCCAGCATATCCCATATATATCAGCACTGCAGGGGGCGCTCACATGTACCCAGCATATCCCAAATATGTCAGCACTGCAGGGGGCGCTCACATGTACCCAGCATATCCCATACATATCAGCACTGCAGGGGGCGCTCACATGTACCCAGCATATCCCAAATATGTCAGCACTGCAGGGGGCGCTCACATGTAACCAGCATATCCCAAATATGTCAGCACTGCAGGGGGCGCTCACATGTACCCAGCATATCCCATACATATCAGCACTGCAGGGGGCGCTCACATGTACCCAGCATATCCCATATATATCAGCACTGCAGGGGGCGCTCACATGCACCCAGCATATCCCATACATGTCAGCACTGCAGGGGGCGCTCACATGTACCCAGCATATCCCATATATGTCAGCACTACAGGGGGCGCTCACATGTACCCAGCATATCCCATACATATCAGCACTGCAGGGGGCGCTCACATGTACCCAGCATATCCCATACATGTCAGCACTGCAGGGGGCACTCACATGTACCCAGCATATCCCATACATGTCAGCACTGCAGGGGGCGCTCACATGTACCCAGCATATCCCATACATGTCAGCACTGCAGGGGGCGCTCACATGTACCCAGCATATCCCATACATGTCAGCACTGCAGGGGGCGCTCACATGTACCCAGCATATCCCATACATGTCAGCACTGCAGGGGGCGCTCACATGTACCCAGCATATCCCATACATGTCAGCACTGCAGGGGGCGCTCACATGTACCCAGCATATCCCATACATGTCAGCACTGCAGGGGGCGCTCACATATACCCAGCATATCCCATATATATCAGCACTGCAGGGGGCGCTCACATGTACCCAGTATATCCCATATATATCAGCACTGCAGGGGGCGCTCACATGTACCCAGCATATCCCATATATGTCAGCACTGCAGGGGGCGCTCACATGTACCCAGTATATCCCATATATATCAGCACTGCAGGGGGCGCTCACATGTACCCAACATATCCCATACATGTCAGCACTGCAGGGGGCGCTCACATGTACCCAGCATATCCCATATATATCAGCACTGCAGGGGGCGCTCACATGTACCCAGCATATCCCAAATATGTCAGCACTGCAGGGGGCGCTCACATGTACCCAGCATATCCCATATATGTCAGCACTGCAGGGGGCGCTCACATGTACCCAGCATATCCCATATATGTCAGCACTGCAGGGGGCGCTCACATGTACCCAGCATATCCCATATATATCAGCACTGCAGGGGGCGCTCACATGTACCCAGCATATCCCATACATGTCAGCACTGCAGGGGGCGCTCACATGTACCCAGCATATCCCATACATGTCAGCACTGCGGGGGCGCTCACATGTACCCAGCATATCCCATACATGTCAGCACTGCAGGGGGCGCTCACATGTACCCAGCATATCCCATACATGTCAGCACTGCAGGGGGCGCTCACATGTACCCAGCATATCCCATACATGTCAGCACTGCAGGGGGCGCTCACATATACCCAGCATATCCCATATATATCAGCACTGCAGGGGGCGCTCACATGTACCCAGTATATCCCATATATATCAGCACTGCAGGGGGCGCTCACATGTACCCAGCATATCCCATACATGTCAGCACTGCAGGGGGCGCTCACATGTACCCAGCATATCCCAAATATGTCAGCACTGCAGGGGGCGCTCACATGTACCCAGCATATCCCATACATGTCAGCACTGCGGGGGGCGCTCACATGTACCCAGCATATCCCATATATATCAGCACTGCAGGAGGCGCTCACATGTACCCAGCATATCCCATACATGTCAGCACTGCAGGGGGCGCTCACATGTACCCAGCATATCCCATACATGTCAGCACTGCAGGAGGCGCTCACATGTACCCAGCATATCCCATATATGTCAGCACTGCAGGGGGCGCTCACATGTACCCAGCATATCCCATATATGTCAGCACTGCAGGGGGCGCTCACATGTACCCAGCATATCCCATATATATCAGCACTGCAGGAGGCGCTCACATGTACCCAGCATATCCCATACATGTCAGCACTGCAGGGGGCGCTCACATGTACCCAGCATATCCCATATATGTCAGCACTGCAGGAGGCGCTCACATGTACCCAGCATATCCCATATATGTCAGCACTGCAGGGGGCGCTCACATGTACCCAGCATATCCCATATATATCAGCACTGCAGGGGGCGCTCACATGTACCCAGCATATCCCATACATGTCAGCACTGCAGGGGGCGCTCACATGTACCCAGCATATCCCATACATGTCAGCACTGCAGGGGGCGCTCACATGTACCCAGTATATCCCATTTATGTCAGCACTGCAGGGGGCGCTCACATGTACCCAACATATCCCATACATGTCACCTTCAAAGATTGAAAAAAAATCCAAAATGGCGGCTAACATAAAAACGAAGTGACCATCACTAGTTAATTCACAGGCGCCCACTGGAAGGTGCAACAGTGGGGGAGGGGTGGTGATAATGGTCAGACATACCCACATGTTACATCCCCCCCCCCAGAACCCCAACAGCTGCAGGACACCACGATGGGGAGCGAGTACGTGCAGCTGTCCTGTCCATCAGCACGTCTGTAACAATATAACATGGCAAATTATACAAGTCATCACCCCGAGTACAGTCTACTGCTCATTGTTATCAGCCACGTCAGGAGAGGCCGACTGTAGGACAGGGGAATACAATCTATTACTATCTGATATCAGCCATGTCAGGAGGGGAGAGGCTGACTGTAGGACAGGTGACTACAATCTATTACTATCTGTTATCAGCCATGTCAGGAGGGGAGAGGCCGACTGTAGGACAGGGGAATACAATCTATTACTATCTGTTATCAGCCATGTCAGGAGAGGAGAGGCCGACTGTAGGACAGGAGAATACAATCTATTACTATCTGTTATCAGCCGTGTCAGGAGAGGCCGACTGTAGGACAGGGGAATACAATCTATTACTATCTGTTATCAGCCGTGTCAGGAGAGGCCGACTGTAGGACAGGGGAATACAATCTATTACTATCTGTTATAAGCCATGTCAGGAGAGGAGAGGCCGACTGTAGGACAGGGGAATACAATCTATTACTATCTGTTATCAGCCACGTCAGGAGGGGAGAGGCCGACTGTAGGACAGGGGAATACAATCTATTACTATCTGTTATCAGACATGTCAGGAGAGGAGAGGCCGACTGTAGGACAGGGGAATACAATCTATTACTATCTGTTATCAGCCACGTCAGGAAGGGAGAGGCCGACTGTAGGACAGGGGGATACAATCTATTACTATCTGATATCAGCCATGTCAGGAGAGGAGAGGCCGACTGTAGGACAGGGGAATACAATCTATTACTATCTGTTATCAGCCACGTCAGGAGAGGAGAGGCCGGCTGTAGGACGGGGGAATACAATCTATTACTATCTGTTATCAGCTATGTCAGGAGGGAAGAGGCCGACTGTAGGACAGGGGAATACAATCTATTACTATCTGTTATCAGCCACGTCAGGAGGGGAGAGGCCGACTGTAGGACAGGGGAATACAATCTATTACTATCTGTTATCAGCCATGTCAGGAGGGGAGAGGCCGACTGTAGGACAGGGGAATACAATCTATTACTATCTGTTATAAGCCATGTCAGGAGGGGAGAGGCCGACTGTAGGACAGGGGAATACAATCTATTACTATCTGATATCAGCCATGTCAGGAGGGGAGAGGCCGACTGTAGGACAGGGGACTACAATCTATTACTATCTGTTATCAGCCATGTCAGGAGAGGAGAGGCCGACTGTAGGACAGGGGAATACAATCTATTACTATATGTTATCTGCCATGTCAGGAGGGGAGAGGCCGACTGTAGGACAGGGGAATACAATCTATTACTATCTGTTATCAGACATGTCAGGAGAAGAGAGGCCGACTGTAGGACAGGGGAATACAATCTATTACTATCTGTTATCAGCCATGTCAGGAGAGGAGAGGCCGACTGTAGGACAGGTGACTACAATCTATTACTATCTGTTATCAGCCACGTCAGGAGAGGAGAGGCCGACTGTAGGACAGGGGAATACAATCTATTACTATCTGTTATCAGCCACGTCAGGAGGGGAGAGGCCGACTGTAGGACAGGGGAATACAATCTATTACTATCTGTTATCAGCCACGTCAGGAGGGGAGAGGCCGACTGTAGGACAGGGGAATACAATCTATTACTATCTGTTATCAGTCATGTCAGGAGGGGAGAGGCCGACTGTAGGACAGGGGAATACAATCTATTACTATCTGTTATCAGCCACGTCAGGAGGGGAGAGGCCGACTGTAGGACAGGGGAATACAATCTATTACTATCTGTTATCAGCCACGTCAGGAGGGGAGAGGCCGACTGTAGGACAGGGGAATACAATCTATTACTATCTGTTATCAGCCACGTCAGGAGGGGAGAGGCCGACTGTAGGACAGGGGAATACAATCTATTACTATCTGTTATCAGCCATGTCAGGAGAGGAGAGGCCGACTGTAGGACAGAGGAATACAATCTATTACTATCTGTTATCAGCCATGTCAGGAGGGGAGAGGCCGACTGTAGGACAGGGGAATACAATCTATTACTATCTGTTATCTGCCATGTCAGGAGGGGAGAGGCCGACTGTAGGACAGGGGAATACAATCTATTACTATCTGTTATCTGCCATGTCAGGAGGGGAGAGGCCGACTGTAGGACAGGTGACTACAATCTATTACTATCTGTTATCAGCCACGTCAGGAGGGGAGAGGCCGACTGTAGGACAGGGGAATACAATCTATTACTATCTGTTATCAGCCATGTCAGGAGGGGAGAGGCCGACTGTAGGACAGGGGAATACAATCTATTACTATCTGTTATCAGCCATGACAGGAGGGGAGAAGCCGACTGTAGGACAGGTGACTACAATCTATTACTATCTGTTATCAGCCATGTCAGGAGAGGAGAGGCCGACTGTAGGACAGGGGAATACAATCTATCACTATCTGTTATCAGCCATGTCAGGAGGGGAGAGGCCGACTGTAGGACAGGGGAATACAATCTATTACTATCTGTTATCAGCCATGTTAGGAGAGGAGAGGCCGACTGTAGGACAGGGGAATACAATCTATTACTATCTGTTATCAGCCATGTCAGGAGAGGAGAGGCTGACTGTAGGACAGGGGAATACAATCTATTACTATCTGTTATCAGCCATGTCAGGAGGGGAGAGGCCGACTGTAGGACAGGGGAATACAATCTATTACTATCTGTTATCAGCCATGTCAGGAGGGGAGAGGCCGACTGTAGGACAGGGGAATACAATCTATTACTATCTGTTATCAGCCATGTCAGGAGGGGAGAGGCCGACTGTATGACAGGGGAATACAATCTATTACTATCTGTTATCAGCCATGTCAGGAGAGGAGAGGCCGACTGTAGGACAGGGGAATACAATCTATTACTATCTGTTATCAGCCATGTCAGGAGAGGCCGACTGTAGGACAGGGGAATACAATCTATTACTATCTGTTATCAGCCATGTCAGGAGGGGAGAGGCCGACTGTAGGACAGGGGAATACAATCTATTACTATCTGTTATCAGTCATGTCAGGAGGGGAGAGGCCGACTGTAGGACAGGGGAATACAATCTATTACTATCTGTTATCAGCCATGTCAGGAGGGGAGAGGCCGACTGTAGGACAGGTGACTACAATCTATTACTATCTGTTATCTGCCATGTCAGGAGAGGAGAGGCCGACTGTAGGACAGGGGAATACAATCTATTACTATCTGTTATCAGCCATGTCAGGAGGGGAGAGGCCGACTGTAGGACAGGGGAATACAATCTATTACTACCTGTTATCAGCCATGTCAGGAGAGGAGAGGCCGACTGTAGGACAGGGGAATACAGTCTATTACTATCTGTTATCAGCCATGTCAGGAGGGGAGAGGCCGACTGTAGGACAGGGGACTACAATCTATTACTATCTGTTATCAGCCTTCATTATTGCACCCCCCTTCTCCACAGCCGCCCTGTATTCGGTGATGTCTCTACAGTAGTGTTGGGCTCTCTTCTGATTCTGCTGCAGTTTCTACTCAGCAATGGGGTAAACACAACAGCCCCGCCCCTCAATGACATCACTGTACCTGGAGGGAGCGGCAGGTGAGTCATTGGTGGCTGATTCCCATCCATCAGCTGTTCCCACGAAAAGAAAAAGTCCCAATTATGAGACCGCACACAGACGCCAGGCACTGCCCCCCCCCCCCCACACACACAGGGGGCACCATCCATTTTCAGATCCCCAAATCCAAAAACATATATTCTATTTATCCATCACTACAGAAACAGGTTGCCACTCAGCTTTCCAAACACCCTGAATGGCATATAGATCTCCATCTCAGTACTTCGTACTGCTCTGCCTGTGGAGTTGTCAGTCTTCACTGTAATCCTGTCATAGTATTCATGAACCAGAACCAGCATATAAAGGATCACCAGGTCCTGCAGCAGCCGGGGTGTATACCCTACAGGTGCTGGGGGCCCTGTGTCTGGGGTATAACAGGGGGTGGTAATGATGGGACCCCAGCCGTGCCCCTCATGGACTGGACTAGAAAAAGTTTGGGCATGAGGTGGGGGGAGGGGAGTCTTTGTAACTGCAGCCATAGTAATGTGAGACCCCCCCCCCCAGTGTGCGGGAATGTGGGGGGGGGGGGAGGAGACCCTCATTGTTATCCCTCAGACACCAGAACTAATAAGTGTCAGCTCTGAGGGCCAGACCAGCACAGTATACGGGACACACAGGGGAGCGGCTATACATACACCTATATACTGATACAATACAGTGCCGCCTTATACTTCTAAGGCTTCACATAGAATATTACAGGGCAAATACCCGGAAATAGCTCCTGAATATCATCATGTATATACACGAGGGAGGGGCGGGTGTATACACGAGGGAGGGGCGGGTATATATGAGGGAGGGGCGGGTATATATGAGGGAGGGGCGGGTATATACATGAGGGAGGGGCGGGTATACACGAGGGAGGGGCGGGTATATACACGAGGGAGGGGCGGTTATATACACGAGGGAGGGGCGGGTATATACATGAGGGAGGGGCGGGTATATACACGAGGGAGGGGCGGGTATACATGAGGGAGGGGCGGGTATATACACGAGGGAGGGGCGGGTATACATGAGGGAGGGGCGGGTATACATGAGGGAGGGGCGGGTATACACACGAGGGAGGGGCGGGTATATATGAGGGAGGGGCGGGTATATATGAGGGAGGGGCGGGTATATACACGAGGGAGGGGCAGGTATACATGAGGGAGGGGCGGGTATATACATGAGGGAGGGGCGGGTATATACATGAGGGAGGGGCACAGGCAGAGAGGTGCACCAGAGACTATTCAACTTATGACCCAGGTTTGATCTCCCCGTCACATTTTGGGTCACCCTATCATTACTGCCCCTGCTGATCCTGTTATTCCTCCAGGGCCCCCACTTATTTCTACCCTGCTCCATGTAGCTCTCTGGTGATTCTACCAAAATGTGACCCCGACCCCTAACCCTGGATACCCCAACGTTACCCCACAATTACCTCAGTATTCCTCCGAGACCTCCTGTGACCCCCGGTACACCCCCCCTCCTCCTCCTGTGACCCCGATACACCCCCCTCCTCCTCCTGTGACCCCGATATACACCCCTCCCCTTTCTCCTCGTTACCCCAGTACACCCCCTCCTCCTCCGATTGTTACCCCAGTACACCCCCTCCTCCTCCTGTGACCCCGATACACCCCCTCCTCCTCCTGTGACCCCGATATACACCCCTCCCCTTTCTCCTCTTGTTACCCCAGTACACCCTCTCCTCCTCCGGTTGTTACCCCAGTACACCCCTCCCCTTTCTCCTCGTTACCCCGGTACACCTCTCCCCTTCCTTCTCCGGTTGCTACCCCCGGTACACCCCCTCCCCTTCCTCCTCTTGTTACCCCCGGTACACCCCTCCCCTTCCTCCTCATGTTACCCCGGTACACCCCTCCCCTTCCTCCTCTTGTTACCCCGGTACACCTCTCCTCTTTCTCTTGTTGTTACCCCAGTACACCCCCTCCTCCTCCGATTGTTACCCCAGTACACCCCCTCCTCCTCCGGTTGTTACCCCAGTACACCCCCTCCTCCTCCGGTTGTTACCCCGGTACACCCCCTCCTCCTCCGGTTGTTACCCCGATACACCCCTCCCCTTCCTCCTCTTGTTAACCCGGTACACCCCTCCCCTTTCTCCTCTTGTTACCCGGGTACACCCCTCCCCTTTCTCTTGTTGTTACCCCGGTACACCCCCTCCTCCTCCGGTTGTTACCCCAGTACACCCCCCCTCCTCCTCCTCCGGTTGTTACCCCCAGTACACCCCCCCTCCTCCTCTGGTTGTTACCCCAGTACACCCCCCCTCCTCCTCCTCCGGTTGTTACCCCAGTACACCCCCCTCCTCCTCCGGTTGTTACCACAGTACACCCCCCCCTCCTCCTCCTCCGGTTGTTACCCCAGTACACCCCCCCCTCCTCCTCCGATTGTTACCCCCAGTACACCCCCCCCCTCCTCCTCCGGTTGTTACCCCAGTACACCCCCCTCCTCCTCCTCCGATTGTTACCCCAGTACACCCCCCCTCCTCCTCCGGTTGTTACCCCCGGTAAACCCCATCCTCCTCCGGTTGTTACCCCCAGTACACCCCCCCTCCTCCTCCTCTGGTTGTTACCCCAGTACACCCCCCCTCCTCCTCCTCCGGTTGTTACCCCAGTACACCCCCCCCTCCTCCTCTGGTTGTTACCCCAGTACACCCCCCCTCCTCCTCCGATTGTTACCCCCAGTACACCCCCCCCCCCTCCTCCTCCTCCGATTGTTACCCCAGTACACCCCCCCCCTCCTTCTCCTCCTCCTCCTCCTCCTCCTCCTCCTCCTCCGGTTGTTACCCCGGTACACCCTCCTCCCCGGTGTTTGCAGAGTTTCCCGCTCCCTCACTCACCGCTCGCCAGCAGTGCCGTCAGCACTAGTAGACGGGCGCTCCGCGGGCACCTCATGGTTCTGCTCCCGCCGGCTCCAGCACGGTCCTGCCGAACGTACGGACAAGCTCACACTGCCCGGGGGAGGGGCGAAGAGACCCCGCCCCTGCTGCGGACCGCCCACAACACGCCCAACGTGCAAACCCAGTCATGGCGTCATAGCTATACGAACACGCACACCTGCCCGACTACGGACCAATCGTTGTACGTTCAGCTTACCTGTTCATTTTTGTGATTGGCTGTTCAGGGAAAAGGGCGGAGCCGGGGCGGAGCTTCTGCCTCATTCAGGTGAAACTGAGGAGAAAGACTTCAGAGGGCTGACACCAGAAATCAGTGCAGAGGGGATTACCGTAATGATGTGAATACGTCACTCACTGCCGTACTGTAAACATAGTAATAGACTGCCGTAATGATACCAAGAGAAAAGCTTCAGTAACAGCGCTGTGCTAATTATACTAATATAGCGTAATATGTATCTAATTATTCTGTGTGATACAGTCTGCTGAGTGGTGTAGCTAATCCTATCCTGTGTGATACAGGATACAGCGGTGTATCTAATCCTATCCTGTGTGATACTGTCTGTTGAGATGTGTATGTAATCCTATCATGTGTGGTATAGTCTGCTGTCTGTGTATCTAATCCCATCCTGTGTGGTACAGTCTGCTGTCTGTGTATCTGAGCCCATCCTGTGTGGTACAGTCTGCTGTCTGTGTATCTAATCCTATCCTGTGTGGTACAGTCTGGTGTCTGTGTATCTAATCCCATCCTGTGTGGTACAGTCTGCTGTCTGTGTATCTGAGCCCATCCTGTGTGGTACAGTCTGCTGTCTGTGTATCTGAGCCCATCCTGTGTGGTACAGTCTGCTGTCTGTGTATCTACTCCTATCCTGTGTGGTACAGTCTGGTGTCTGTGTATCTAATCCCATCCTGTGTGGTACAGTCTGCTGTCTGTGTATCTGAGCCCATCCTGTGTGGTACAGTCTGCTGTGTATCTGAGCCCATCCTGTGTGGTACAGTCTGCTGTCTGTGTATCTGAGCCCATCCTGTGTGGTACAGTCTGCTGTCTGTGTATCTGAGCCCATCCTGTGTGGTACAGTCTGCTGTGTATCTAATCCTATCCTGTGTGGTACAGTCTGCTGTCTGTGTATCTGAGCCCATCCTGTGTGGTACAGTCTGCTGTGTATCTAATCCTATCCTGTGTGGTACAGTCTGCTGTCTGTGTATCTGAGCCCATCCTGTGTGGTACAGTCTGCTGTCTGTGTATCTGAGCCCATCCTGTGTGGTACAGTCTGCTGTGTATCTAATCCTATCCTGTGTGGTACAGTCTGCTGTCTGTGTATCTAATCCTATCCTGTGTGGTACAGTCTGCTGTCTGTGTATCTGAGCCCATCCTGTGTGGTACAGTCTGCTGTCTGTGTATCTGAGCCCATCCTGTGTGGTACAGTCTGCTGTCTGTGTATCTGAGCCCATCCTGTGTGGTACAGTCTGCTGTGTATCTGAGCCCATCCTGTGTGGTACAGTCTGCTGTCTGTGTATCTGAGCCCATCCTGTGTGGTACAGTCTGCTGTGTATCTAATCCTATCCTGTGTGGTACAGTCTGCTGTCTGTGTATCTGAGCCCATCCTGTGTGGTACAGTCTGCTGTCTGTGTATCTGAGCCCATCCTGTGTGGTACAGTCTGCTGTGTATCTAATCCTATCCTGTGTGGTACAGTCTGCTGTCTGTGTATCTAATCCTATCCTGTGTGGTACAGTCTGCTGTCTGTGTATCTGAGCCCATCCTGTGTGGTACAGTCTGCTGTGTATCTGAGCCCATCCTGTGTGGTACAGTCTGCTGTCTGTGTATCTGAGCCCATCCTGTGTGCTACAGTCTGCTGTGTATCTAATCCTATCCTGTGTGGTACAGTCTGCTGTCTGTGTATCTAATCCTATCCTGTGTGGTACAGTCTGCTGTCTGTGCAGCCTCATGTGCGGCTGTCTGCTCCTCGGGGAGATGATGGGGGTGATGGTTATGATGAGGTTTCGGCGTCTTGTAATAATTAGGCGGCGCCCGCTGTAGCGGTGTAATGGCGGGATTAATGAAGCCGCGGCGTGTTGCTAGGATACCGGGGATCTCGTTACCATTAGCAGACACAATTAGCTGGTAATGGGGGATAACGGCTCCCCTGACCGCCATAGGCAGCGCAGAAACGGGGACGCGGAGAGCGATACCACATACATAGAGTTAATAGGAACGATATTGAGATGGAGGGCCCCTGGGGCCCCGGGAGAGGGTGGTAGTAGTCCAAGATGACTGGCAATCCCAATGTGTCATCAGGCGTAAGAGCCGGCAGACTATAGTGGGATGATTGGCCCCTGAGCTCGGGGGCCCCGCTCCTGCAAGCTGCAGAATCACTGGAGCACTACTAGGCCCAGGACTGGGGCAAAAATATAGTAACCAACCACAGCCCATAGCAACCAATAACAGCCCATAGTAACCAACCACAGCCCATAGCAGCCAATAACAGCCCACAGTAACCAACCACAGCCCATACTAACCAATAACAGCCCATAGTAACCAACCACAGCCCATAGCAACCAACCACAGCCCATACTAACCAATAACAGCCCATAGTAACCAATAACAGCCCATAGTAACCAATAACAGCCCACAGTAACCAACCACAGCCCATAGCAACCAATAACAGCCCACAGTAACCAACCACAGCCCATACTAACCAATAACAGCCCATAGTAACCAACCACAGCCCATAGCAGCCAATAACAGCCCACAGTAACCAACCACAGCCCATACTAACCAATAACAGCCCATAGTAACCAACCACAGCCCATAGCAACCAACCACAGCCCATAGTAACCAACCACAGCCCATAGCAACCAACCACAGCCCATACTAACCAATAACAGCCCACAGTAACCAACCACAGCCCATAGCAACCAATAACAGCCCACAGTAACCAACCACAGCCCATACTAACCAATAACAGCCCATAGTAACCAACCACAGCCCATAGCAACCAACCACAGCCCATAGTAACCAACCACAGCCCATAGCAACCAACCACAGCCCATACTAACCAATAACAGCCCACAGTAACCAACCACAGCCCATAGCAACCAATAACAGCCCACAGTAACCAACCACAGCCCATACTAACCAATAACAGCCCATAGTAACCAACCACAGCCCATAGCAACCAACCACAGCCCATACTAACCAATAACAGCCCATAGTAACCAATAACAGCCCATAGTAACCAATAACAGCCCACAGTAACCAACCACAGCCCATAGCAACCAATAACAGCCCACAGTAACCAACCACAGCCCATACTAACCAATAACAGCCCATAGTAACCAACCACAGCCCATAGCAACCAACCACAGCCCATACTAAACAATAACAGCCCATAGTAACCAATAACAGCCCATAGTAACCAACCACAGCCCATAGTAACCAATAACAGCCCACAGTAACCAACCACAGCCCATAGTAACCAATAACAGCCCACAGTAACCAACCACAGCCCATAGTAACCAATAACAGCCCACAGTAACCAACCACAGCCCATACTAACCAATAACAGCCCATAGTAACCAACCACAGCCCATAGCAACCAACCACAGCCCATACTAACCAATAACAGCCCATAGTAACCAACCACAGCCCATAGCAACCAACCACAGCCCATACTAACCAATAACAGCCCATAGTAACCAATAACAGCCCATAGTAACCAATAACAGCCCACAGTAACCAACCACAGCCCATAGCAACCAATAACAGCCCACAGTAACCAACCACAGCCCATACTAACCAATAACAGCCCATAGTAACCAACCACAGCCCATAGCAACCAACCACAGCCCATACTAAACAATAACAGCCCATAGTAACCAATAACAGCCCATAGTAACCAACCACAGCCCATAGTAACCAATAACAGCCCACAGTAACCAACCACAGCCCATAGCAACCAATAACAGCCCATAGTAACCAACCACAGCCCATAGCAACCAATAACAGCCCATAGTAACCAACCACAGCCCATAGCAGCCAATAACAGCCCACAGTAACCAACCACAGCCCATACTAACCAATAACAGCCCATAGTAACCAACCACAGCCCATAGTAACCAACCACAGCCCACAGTAACCAACCACAGCCCATAGTAACCAATAACAGCCCACAGTAACCAATAACAGCCCATAGTAACCAACCACAGCCCATAGCAGCCAATAACAGCCCACAGTAACCAACCACAGCCCATACTAACCAATAACAGCCCATAGTCACCAACCACAGCCCATAGCAACCAACCACAGCCCATAGCAGCCAATAACAGCCCACAGTAACCAACCACAGCCCATACTAACCAATAACAGCCCATAGTCACCAACCACAGCCCATAGCAACCAACCACAGCCCATACTAACCAATAACAGCCCATAGTAACCAACCACAGCCCATAGTAACCAACCACAGCCCATAGTAACCAACCACAGCCCACAGTAACCAACCACAGCCCATAGTAACCAATAACAGCCCACAGTAACCAACCACAGCCCATAGCAACCAATAACAGCCCATAGCAACCAACCACAGCCCATAGCAACCAATAACAGCCCATAGTAACCAACCACAGCCCATAGCAGCCAATAACAGCCCACAGTAACCAACCACAGCCCATAGAAACCAACCACAGCCCATAGTAACCAACCACAGCCCATAGTAACCAACCACAGCCCATAGTAACCAACCACAGCCCATAGTAACCAATAACAGCCCATAGTAACCAATAACAGCCCACAGTAACCAACCACAGCCCATAGCAGCCAATAACAGCCCACAGTAACCAACCACAGCCCATAGAAACCAACCACAGCCCATAGTAACCAACCACAGCCCATAGTAACCAACCACAGCCCATAGTAACCAAAAACAGCCCATAGTAACCAATAACAGCCCATAGTAACCAACCACAGCCCATAGTAACCAACCACAGCCCATAGTAACCAACCACAGCCCATAGTAACCAATAACAGCCCATAGTAACCAATAACAGCCCATAGTAACCAACCACAGCCCATAGTAACCAATAACAGCCCACAGTAACCAACCACAGCCCATAGCAGCCAATAACAGCCCACAGTAACCAACCACAGCCCATAGCAACCAACCACAGCCCATAGTAACCAACCACAGCCCATAGTAACCAACCACAGCCCATAGCAGCCAATAACAGCCCACAGTAACCAACCACAGCCCATAGAAACCAACCACAGCCCATAGTAACCAATAACAGCCCATAGTAACCAACCACAGCCCACAGTAACCAACCACAGCCCATAGAAACCAACCACAGCCCATACTAACCAATAACAGCCCACAGTAACCAACCACAGCCCATACTAACCAATAACAGCCCATAGCAACCAACCACAGCCCACAGTAACCAACCACAGCCCACAGTAACCAACCACAGCCCATAGAAACCAACCACAGCCCACAGTAACCAACCACAGCCCATAGAAACCAACCACAGCCCATAGTAACCAATAACAGCCCACAGTAACCAACCACAGCCCACAGTAACCAACCACAGCCCACAGTAACCAACCACAGCCCACAGTAACCAATAACAGCCCATAGTAACCAACCACAGCCCATAGCAACCAATAACAGCCCATAGCAACCAACCACAGCCCATAGCAACCAATAACAGCCCATAGTAACCAACCACAGCCCATAGTAACCAACAACAGCCCATAGTAACCAACCACAGCCCATAGTAACCAATAACAGCCCATAGTAACCAACCACAGCCCATAGCAACCAATAACAGCCCATAGTAACCAACCACAGCCCATGGCAACCAACCACAGCCCATACTAACCAATAACAGCCCATAGTAACCAACCACAGCCCATAGCAACCAACCACAGTCCATAGCAACCAATAACAGCCCATAGTAACCAACCACAGCCCATAGTAACCAACCACAGCCCACAGTAACCAACCACAGCCCATACTAACCAATAACAGCCCAAAGCAACCAAACACAGCCCATAGAAACCAACCACAGCCCATAGCAACCAACCACAGCCGATAGCAACCAAAAACAGCCCATACTAACCAATAACAGCCCATAGCAACCAACCACAGCCCATAAAAACCAACCACAGCCCATAGCAACCAACCACAGCCCATAGCAACCAACCACAGCCCATACTAACCAATAACAGCCCATAGCAACCAACCACAGCCCATAGAAGCCAACCACAGCCCATAAGAGCCAACCACAGCCCATAGTAACCAACCACAGCCCACAGTAACCAACCACAGCCCATAGTAACCAATAACAGCCCATAGCAACCAACCACAGCCCATAGCAACCAACCACAGCCCATAAAAACCAACCACAGCCCATAGCAACCAACCACAGCCCATACTAACCAACCACAGCCCACAGTAACCAACCACAGCCCACAGTAACCAATAACAGCCCATAGCAACCAATAACAGCCCATAGTAACCAATAACAGCCCATAGTAACCAACCACAGCCCATAGCAACCAACCACAGCCCATAGTAACCAACCACAGCCCATACTAACCAATAACAGCCCATAGTAACCAACCACAGCCCATAGAAACCAACCACAGCCCATAGAAACCAACCACAGCCCATAGCAACCAACCACAGCCCATAGCAAGCAACCAACCACAGCCCATAGCAAGCAATAACAGCCCATAGTAATCAACCACAGCCCATAGCAACCAAGAACAGCCCATAGTAACCAACCACAGCCCATAGTAACCAAGCGCAGCCCATAGCAACCAACCACAGCCCATAGCAACCAATAACAGCCCATAGTAACCAACCACAGCCCATACTAACCAATCACATAAAACAGCAACCAATAACAGCCCATAGTAACCAACCACAGCCCATAGTAACCAACCACAGCCCATAACAACCAACCACAGCCCATAGCAAGCAACCAACCACAGCCCATAGCAACCAACAGCCCATAGTAACCAATAACAGCCCATAAAAACCAACCACAGCCAATAGCAAGCAACCAACCACAGCCCATAGTAACCAACCACAGCCCATAGCAACCAATAAAAGCCCATAGTAACCAACCACAGCCCATAGCAAGCAACCAACCACAGCCCATAGTAACCAACCACAGCCCATAGCAACCAATAACAGCCCATAGTAACAAATAACAGCCCACAGTAACCAACCACAGCCCATAGTAACCAACCACAGCCCATAGCAACCAATAACAGCCCATAGTAACCAATAACAGCCCATAGTAACCAACCACAGCCCATAGGAACCAACCACAGCCCATAGGAACCAACCACAGCCCATAGCAACCAACCACAGCCCATAGTAACCAACCACAGCCCATAGTAACCAATAACAGCCCATAGTAACCAACCACAGCCCATAGCAACCAATAACAGCCCATAGTAACCAACCACAGCCCATAGCAAGCAACCAACCACAGCCCATAGTAACCAACCACAGCCCATAGCAACCAATAACAGCCCATAGTAACCAATAACAGCCCATAGCAAGCAACCAACCACAGCCCATAGTAACCAACCACAGCCCATAGTAACCAACCACAGCACATAGCAACCAATAACAGCCCATAGTAACCAACCACAGCCCATAGCAAGCAACCAACCACAGCCCATAGTAACCAACCACAGCCCATAGCAACCAATAACAGCCCATAGCAAGCAACCAACCACAGCCCATAGTAACCAACCACAGCCCATAGTAACTAACCACAGCCCATAGCAACCAATAACAGCCCATAGTAACCAACCACAGCCCATAGCAACCAACCACAGCCCAAAGTAACCCACCACAGCCCATAGCAACCAACCACAGCCCATAGTAACCAACCACAGCCCATAGTAACCAATAACAGCCCATAGTAACCAACCACAGCCCATAGCAACCAATAACAGCCCATAGTAACCAACCACAGCCCATAGCAAGCAACCAATAACAGCCCATAGTAACCAACCACAGCCCATAGCAAGCAACCAACCACAGCCCATAGTAACCAACCACAGCCCACAGTAACCAAACACAGCCCATAGTAACCAACCACAGCCCATAACAACCAATAACAGCCCATAGTAACCAACCACAGCCCATAGTAACCAACCACAGCCCATAGCAACCAACCACAGCCCAAAGTAACCAACCACAGCCCATAGCAACCAACCACAGCCCATAGCAACCAACCACAGCCCACAGTAACCAACCACAGCCCATAGCAACCAATAACAGCCCATAGTAACCAACCACAGCCCATAGCAACCAATAACAGCCCATAGCAACCAACCACAGCCCATAGCAACCAACCACAGCCCATAGTAACCAACCACAGCCATAGTAACCAACCACAGCCCATACTAACCAATAACAGCCCATAGAAACCAACCACAGCCCACAACAACCAACCACAGCCCATAGCAACCAACCACAGCCCATAGCAACCAACCACAGCCCATACTAACCAATAACAGCCCATAGCAACCAACCACAGCCCATAGTAACCAACCACATCACATAACAACCAATCACAGTCCATAGTAACCAACCACAGCCCATAATAACCAACCACATCGCTTACCAACTAATCACAGCCCATAGTAACCAATCACAGACCATAGCAACCAATAACAGCCCATAGTAACCAATCACAGCCCATACTAACCAATCACATAACACAGCAACCAACCACAGCCCATATTAACCAATCACAGCCCATAGTAACCAATCACAGCCCATAGTAACCAACCACAGCCCATAGCAACCAACCAGAGCCCATAGCAACCAACCACAGTCCATAATAACCAACCACAGCCCATAGTAACCAACCACAGCCCATAGTAACCAACCACAGCCCATAGCAACCAACCACACCACTTATCAACTAACCACAGCCCATAGTAATCAACCACAGCCTATAGTAACCAACCACATCACATAACAACCAACCACAGCCCATAGCAACCAACCACAGCCCATAGTAACCAACCACAGCCCACAGTAACCAACCACATCGCTTACCAACTAATCACAGCCCATAGTAACCAATCACAGCCCATAGTAACCAATCACAGCCCAAAGTAACCAATCACAGTGCCGCTTTCACTTTGATATTCTACTCCTGAACAATAAAAGCTGTGCTGTTCCTATGGGCTGTGATTGGTTGCTATGGGCTGTGATTGTTTTCTATGGGCTGTGATTGGTTGCTATGGGCGGTGATTGGTTGCTATGGGCTGTGATTGTTTTCTATGGGCTGTGATTGGTTGCTATGGGCGGTATTTGGTTGGTACTGGTTATTAAAACAGTTTAAAGGGGTTGTCCTGTTATGGACACTTATCTGCTAACCACAGGACAGGCCATACGTGTCTGATCTCTGGGGCCCGACCACTGAAGGCCCCCCTGAAACCCATCAACGATCGCACCCTTATCCTACAGCAGGGATCTGGTAGTTACAGCCTTACTAATGGAGTGAGGGTTAGAAACATGAGATAACAAGTTGTGACTGGACAACACTTCCTGGCAGGGAAAATAATCTTGTGCTTACATTTTCTGGCAGAGACATTAACTTGGAGAGTACAATATTATACAGTATTATTATATATACACTGTGTAGTAG